>ONZH01002432.1:0-38537 GCA_900303285.1 Rhinella marina | reverse complement strand
TTACTGCAGGGGGCAGAGGCAGTGGTCCTGGGCAGGGTGAGACAGTACCTGCTGATGAGGCAGCAGGGGAATTCCGCAGAGCTACACTCCCTACCTTCATGTCTCAACTTACAGGGACACGTGGTAGAGGACTGTTGAAACCACAACAGTGCGAACAGCTGATCTCGTGGATTGCGGACAATGCTTCAAGTAATTTGTCCACCAGTCAGTCTTCCACACAGTCCACCCACGTTACCCAAGGGAGCACTCCTCAGGCTCCTCCACCTCAACCTCCTTCCCCCCAGTCTGCCCCCTCCCAGGAAAATTTGGAATGCGATCCGGCATACTCTCAGGAACTGTTTTTTGGACCCTTCCCAGAGTCACAAACCACTTCTCAGGTTGCTGCTGACCTCGTTCCCGATGCCCAAGTTTTCCAACTGTCGCAGTCTGTGGGTGATGATGATGATGACAATGTTGAGTTAGTGGAAGAAGTTTGTAAAGAGGTGTCGGACGATGAGGAGACACGGTTGTCAGACAGTGGTGAAGTTGTTGTTAGGGGAGGAATTCCGAGGGGGGAGCAGACTGAGGAATCGGAGGATGACGAGGTGACTGACGCAAGCTGGGTTGATATGCCGAGTGAAGACAGTGCTTCTGAGGCGGAGGCGAGTGCTGCACCAGAACAGGTTGTAAGAGGCAGTGGTGTGGCCAGAGGGAGAAGCAGGGCCAGAGCTGGTGCATCAGCAGCAACTGTTTCACGTAGTGAAGCTCCCGTGGCGAGGCCTAGATGTTCGCAAGTCTGGAGGTTCTTTAAAGAAAGTGAGGATGACCGACGGACTGTGGTGTGCAACCTGTGCCACACCAGGATCACCAGGGGTGCAACCATTACTAGCCTAACCACCACCAGCATGCGCAGGCATATGAGTGCTAAACACCCCACTCAATGGAACCAAGGCCGTTCACCACCTCCTGTGGGTCACACCACTGATCCTTCCCCTGTGTCACTCGCTGCCTCTGCTAGTCAACCCCCTGCATCACTCGCTGCCTCTGCTAGTCAAACCCCTGCCCAGGACCACGGCACGAGCGCCTCCCGCCGGAAAACCACACCTTCGCCTCCACGATCCTCCACAGTGTCCACCAACGAGTCCCAGCGCAGCGTTCAGCTGTCTTTACAGCAGACGCTGGAGCGCAAGAGGAAATACAGTTCCACCCACCCACATGCCCAAGCCCTCAACATCCACATCTCCAAATTGCTTAGCCTGGAGATGCTGCCCTATAGGCTGGTAGAGACCGAGGCCTTTCGAAATCTCATGGCGTGGCTGCCCCTCGGTATTCGATCCCCAGCCGCCACTATTCTTCCCGATGTCCCGTCCCAGCCCTACACCAGCACGTGTCACAGAACATCCTCCGTGCCCTGACCAACGCTGTTTCTGAGAAGGTCCACCTAACCACGGACACGTGGACAAGTGCTGCCGGACAGGGACACTATATCTCACTGACGGCACATTGGGTTAACTTGGTGGAGGCTGGGACCGAGAATGACCCTGGGGCCGCTCATGTACTGCCCACACCGAGGATTGCGGGGCCTACCTCGGTCACGGTCTCTCAGACGTTCTATGCCTCCTCCTCCTCCGACCCCTCCTCCTCCTCCACCGAATTACCATCCGTGGGCACGGCGCCTTCAGTCGGTAGCTCTAGGCGCAGCAGCAGTGCCGTGAGTAAGCGCCAGCAGGCGGTGCTCAAACTGCTGAGCTTAGGTGACAAAAGGCACACCGCCCAAGAGCTGTTACAGGGAATCACGGCGCTGAACGATCTGTGGCTGGCACCGCTGAACCTCAAGCCAGGCATGGTTGTGTGTGACAACGGGCGTAACCTGGTGGCGGCTCTGCAACTCGGCAGACTGACACATGTGCCATGCCTGGCCCACGTGTTCAATCTAATAGTTCAGCGGTTCCTCAAGACATACCCCAATCTGTCTGATTTGCTCACCAAGGTGCGCCGCATCTGTGCGCATTTCCGCAAGTCCACCACAGATGCTGCCACTCTCAGGGCAGCGCAGCGCTGCTTACAACTGCCCGCTCACCGGCTGTTGTGCGACGTTCCCACGAGATGGAATTCCACATTAAACATGTTATCCAGAGTTTACCAGCAGCGCAGAGCGATTGTAGACTGCCAGATGTCATCTTCCACCAGAACTGGTAGTCAGGTCTTTCAGATTCCTCAAGTCTACAATGAGGAGTGGACGTGGATGTCTGATATCTGCCAGGTGTTGAGTAACTTTGAGGAGTCAACACAGATGGTCAGCGGCAATGCCGCCATTATCAGCCTCACCATCCCGCTGCTTTGCCTGGTGAAATACTCACTGCTCAGCATCAAGTCGGATGCTTTGCGCTTGTCACAAGAGATGGTGGAGGAAGATATGTCGCTTGATAGCCAGAGCACCCTCCGGTCTGTTTCTCAGCGGGTATCGGAGGAGGGGGATGAGGATGAGGAGGAAGAGGAGGAGAATGTCGGCGAGACAGTAGAGGGTACCAGTGCTCAGTCCTTAACTCTTGAGCGTGTATGGGCTGAAGAGGAGGATTTGGAGGAGGAGGAGGAGGAAATGGAGAGTCAGGCCAGTGAGGAGAGGGAATTCTTACGTGTTGGGACTCTGGCGCACATGGCAGACTTCATGTTAGGCTGCCTATCCTGTGACCCTTGCGTTAGAAGAATTTTTTCAAACACCGATTACTGGGTGTTCACTCTCCTGGACCCACGGTACAAGCAGAACCTTTCCACTCTCATCCCTGCAGAGGAAAGGAGTATGAGAGTGAATAGATATCAACAGGCCCTGGTGCACAAGCTGAAACAATTCTTCCCATCTGACGCCACTAGCGGCAGAGGGCATGCTTCTGTGGGCCAAGTAGCGGGGGAGAGGAGGCGAGCAGGCAGCTTGTCCAGCACTGGCAGGGGAACGCTCTCCAAGGCCTTTTGCCAGTTTTATGTCACCCCAGCAAGACACTGTCACCTGTCCCCAGTCTAGGCAGAGTAGGGGGGAGCTGTACAGAAAGATGGTGAGGGAGTACCTAGCTGACCATACCAACGTCCGTAGCGATCACTCTGCTCCATACAACTACTGGGTTTCAAAGCTGGACACGTGGCCTGAACTGGCACTGTACGCCTTGGAGGTGCTGGCCTGCCCTGCCGCTAGCGTTCTGTCAGAGCGGGTATTCAGTGCAGCTGGTGGCGTCATCACCGATAAGCGTACACGCCTGTCAATTGACAGCGCTGACAGGCTGACGCTTATTAAAATGAACAAAGCCTGGATTTCACCGGAATTCAAATCTCCTCCGGGGGAAAGCAGCTAAAGATTTAAATAACTTATATATCCGATTCCTCTTCTCTACTCCTCCTCCTACTCCTCCTCCTCCTACATATCGTCTTTGTCTAACGCTGACCAAAAAAACGCCATTTTTTAGAGGTCCAACTGGCACTCTATTAGCACAATTTTTCAGGAGAGCCCCCTACAGGCCCTCTATTCAAACATTTTTTCCAGAGGTCCACCTACAGGCCCTCTCTCCAAAAAATTTTTCCGGAGGTCCACCTACAGGCCCTCTCTTCAAACAATTTTTCCGGAGGTCCACCTACAGGCCCTCTCTCCAAACAATTTTTCCAGAGTTCCACCTACAGGCCCTCTGTCCAAACAATTTTTCCGGATTTCCACCTACAGGCCCTCTCTCCAAACAATTTTTCCGGAGGTCCACCTAAAGGCCCTCTGTCAAACAATTTTTCCGGAGTTCCACCTACAGGCCCTCTCTCCAAACAATTTTTCCGTAGGTCCACCTACAGGGCCCTCTCTCAAACAATTTTTCCGGAGGTCCACCTACAGCCCTCTCTCCAAACAATTTTTCCGGAGTTCCACCTACAGGCCCTCTCTCCAAACAATTTTTCCGGAGTTCCACCTACAGGCCCTCTCTCCAAACAATTTTTCCGGAGGTCCACCTACAGGCCCTCTCTTCAAACAATTTTTCCGGAGGTCCACCTACAGGCCCTCTCTCCAAACAATTTTTCCGGAGTTCCACCTACAGGCCCTCTCTCCAAACAATTTTTCCGGAGGTCCACCTACAGGCCCTCTCTCCAATTCCAGTTTCTAGTTTTATTTGCGCAAACTGCATACATTTTTATTTTTGGGTGTGAAAAATAATATTACTTGCGAATCTATATTGCCCAACATTGGATACGGTAGCAAGTAGAAGACCAAACACATGCTGCCCACAGGGTTCCGCAAATTCCTGGTCCACCCGCACATTCCTTGTCCACAATGTCAAGGAGGTCGAGGTTCTGTTGATGAGCAACAAGTCCTTCTGTACTGAAATCGCCGACAACGTCTCCATCTAAAAACCTAAAGACCATTGTGGAGAGAGCGGCACAGCTCGCCATCAAAGTGACGAACCCCAACGCCAGACTGCGCAGAGGAGATAACGAATAAATATCTCTGGTTATTTTTGATAAATAACAGTTAAATAAACACAAAAAAATTGATCTGTTCCTGTGCCTGATCCACCCAAGTTGAATCTGTCCCATCATGAGAAAGTCCCCCAAGGAGTCCCCCTGTGTCTCTGGCCATTGTCTACCACCTCCTCAGACAACACTGGTAAATCCCACTGTCAGCACACGGAAACAGCAAAAGGTCTTGCGAATTGGGGCAGAGAATGTTCTGGGCTAGCACATCAGGGAAGGGGTGACTATGGGGTTCCAGGGAGTACGTGACCACATGCAATATCCATTTAAAAGTCATGCCACACTTGATGTAGCTCATAATTGACAATTGTACCGGTTGATGCTAAATTTTTAAGTTGGGGTCCTGCGTCGTCATTCTAACTACATCCGGCTGTTGTCACCACCACACACGCTAGCCCAGGGGGCACTCCCCTGGCTCTTCCAGCTCAACCTCCTTCCCCCCAGCCCTGCCCCCACCTACAGGCCCTCTCTCCAAAAATTTTTTCCAGAGGTCCACCTACAGGCCCTCTCTCCAAACTATTTTTCCGGAGGTCCACCTACAGGCCCTCTCTCCAAACTATTTTTCCGGAGGTCCACCTACAGGCCCTGTTTCCAGTTTTATTTGCGCAAACTGCATAAATTTTATTTTTGGGATAGGTGTGAAAAATAATATTACCTGCGTATCTATATTGCCCAACATTGGATACGGTAGCAAGTAGAAGACCAAACACATGCTGCCAACAGGGTTCCGCAAATTCCATGTCCACCCGCAAATTCCTGGTCCACAATGTCAAGGAGGTCCAGGTTCTGTTGATGAGCAACAAGTCCTTCTGTAAAGAAATCGCTGACAACGTCTCCATCTAAGAACCTAAAGACCATTGTGGAGAGAGCGGCACAGCTCGCCATCAAAGTGACGAACCCCAACGCCAGACTGCGCAGAGGAGATAACGAATAAATATCTCTGGTTATTTTTGATAAATAACAGTTAAATAAACACAAAAAAATTGATCTGTTCCTGTGCCTGATCCACCCAAGTTGAATCTGTCCCATCATGAGAAAGTCCCCCCAAGGAGTCCCCTGTGTCTCGCCATTGTCTACCACCTCCTCAGACAACAATGGTAAATCCCCACTGTCAGCACACAGAAACAGCAAAAGGTCTTGCGAATTAGGGCAGAGAATGTTCTGGGTTAGCACATCAGGGAAGGGGTGACTATGGGGTTCCAGGGAGTACGTGACCACATGCAATATCCATTTAAAAGTCATGCCACACTTGATCGAGCTCATAATTGACAATTGTACCGGTTGATGCTAAATTTTTAAGTTGGGGTCCTGCGTCGTCCTCTGGCTCTTCCACCGAAACCTCCTTCCCCCCAGCCTGCCACCCCACCTACAGGCCCTCTCTACAAACAATTTACTTCTTTGTCCTATCTTTCTCTCTCTCTCTACAAACAATTTTCCGGATAGCTGCCATATACGGTATTAAACTGAATAGTATACATAGAAGACATACCACACTTGATCAATCTCATAATTTACGACTGTACCGGTTGATGCTAAATTTTTAAGTTGGGGTTCTGCGTCGTCATTCTAACTACACCCGGCTGTTGTCACCACCACACACGCTAGCCCAGGGGACACTCCTCTGGCTCTTCCAGTGCAACCTTCTTCCCTTCAGCTTGCCCCACACCTACAGGCCCTCTCTCCAAACAATTTACTTCTTTGTCCTATCTTTCTCTCACTCTCTACAAACTATTTTTCCGGATAGCTGCCATATACGGTATTAAACTGTGGTATTATACTGTGAAGGTTGTACAATGAGGGCAATACTACTGTGAGTTTTTTTTTATGTATTGGGGGAGTGCCAGAGAAAGGACCCGCCCCGGGTACGAAACACCCTACACACGCCACTGCAAACAAACATCAATAAAGCGGCTCTGGTACCTAGAAAGACCACAGGGACCAGAGCTACTGCGCAGAGAAAAGCCCGTAGCTGCAAGTGGTACCGGAGTTACATCAGGTACCACACGCTCCCTCTCCCTCCCCCCCCTGCAGCAGGGCGCTGCCATTACAGGGCCTAAACCCGCACCTGTCGGCGCAAAGAAGACGCTGCAGCTGGACACCACATACCTGCTGTGTAGCAGTATCTGCTGGAATCTGTTACCTCAGAGACTGAGAGCTGCAGTACTCAGTCCTTCCTGCCTGCTATGTAGTTAAATCTGCCTCTGCAGAATAAACATTCAGTGCTAGTTCCCAGTTGTGTGCATTTTTCTTCTCCCGTCTATTGCCCGAAACCAGGGAATATTTAGCGCTCTGTGCTTGTGACAGGCAGCACGTCCAGATACACTGGTGACAGGCAGCACATCCAGATACACTGGTGACAGGCAGCACGTCCAGATACACTGGTGACAGGCAGAGCAAGCACGTCCAGATACACCAGTGACAGGCAGAGCAGCACCTGCAAATACACCTTGTGACAGTATATATACTATATACAGTATTTGGTAGAACTGAGTTAATTATATTAGTCCGGCCCTCTAAAACCATCCCAATTTCTCATGCGGCCCTATGGGAAAATTAATTGCCCACCCCTGGGTTAAGCCAATGGGTTTGGTCAAGATTCATTTGGATATGTTCAAAAAGATCAACTGCCATGGCTCCACTATGAATGGAAGTCATAATACTAGTGTGAACAGAACCTAAAAGAGAAAAGTGACTGTAGAAGAATGAAAGTAAATTGAGTGGTTTTGATAAAATATTGTATTGTGCAAGGATCAACTAAGCTCTGTAACACACTAAACTAAAAAGCAACCATATTGTTAAATAAATGAAAGTAGTCTCACATTCCCCTCAGAGTGACCACAACTTCTTGTAGTTTTCCTTCTCTAGTGTACAGTATATATTGATATTTTCTTTATGGTAACCTACTAATATTATAATAAGCAGTGATGCTATTCTGCTATAGTGTAGGGTGCAATTAAATTAGTGTGAAATGGTTCATAGCAGATACAAGTTACAGTTTCATCCCAGAACACTATAATTGGCTTCAACAGCTCTGAACCAATGAGCAGGCAAAGACTAACTCTGTAACATTCTTAACCATTATAGCACCAAAGCAGATGTTGTTTCTGAAATATCAGTCAGAATATTGTATAGTGTTTATTTATACGCTCTTGAGAATCTAATTTCTTATTATTCTATGGTCTTTTTATTTTATATCGTAGCGGACAGGATTTGGCACTTTTCTGATTTGTCACGGAGAACAAAATGCCTTCTGTATTTTCTCTCTGATATTGTATTTCTATTCGGAACCCTCTTGGTTTAAGTTAAATAGGGTTGTTCTTTTTACCTGGACAGATGGTACACAAAGATAAAACCTAGGTTAGCTAATTTTTGAATCAGTGGGAAGTACAGCTGTATATTTAACTCCACACAGGATCTGCAAAGGTGATCAAAGAGCATGGATATTACTCCAGAGGATGGTATAATCATGGAGTGAGATAAATCGAAATCTAGAGTGTGCAATACTGACTGAATATAATAGACTTTGGCTCTCGTCCCAGCATTAAAACCATTTATAAAACCATTACTTTTCTCTTTTCTGTTTGTCACTACAAAAAAAAAAAAAACACATTGCATAAAGCTATGTCTGCATATGCTAAATAAGGCTGACTTATTATAATTTAAGATTATTAGGTGTGCTCACTAAGTACACCGGATAATACAAATAATTAATTAATATTCAAGTGATGCACATATTTAATTGTATTTATTAAAATAATTTCCCAAATTTCTCCATATTCTACTCATCAATCTAACTAAATTATTAAAGAAGTGAGAAATGTATGATAATTTCTTATTGCACTTAATAACACATTAAAATCATTACATAGCTAAAAGTATGTGGACAGCTGACCATCATACATACATAAGCTTGTTAGACATCCCATTTCAAAATCATAAGAGTATTAATATGAATCTGGGACCTTTTTGTAACTATAACAACCTCCATTCCTCTTGGAAGGCAGCACTATTATTAATATACTTCAGTGGAATTTAAAGGACCTACCCCAAACCCTTAAAAACAGTCATACAGTATGTCATTAAATCTCCAATATGGAATATTCATATAGGCATTATTCATTCTAGTAGGTTGGGTTTAACAGGCATCTAACCAATGCACATTTGTTCATTAGACTGTTAAATAGTAAAGCATTATTATCACTCCAAAGAGCATATTTCTACTACTCCAGAAGACATTTCCAGTATGTCCTACTGATACTTGGATACTTGCAAATAGTGTTCCAATGTAGTGTGAAACTACAGTGCCTTGCAAAAGTATTTGGCCCCCTGTAACTTTTCAACCTTTTGCCACATTTCAGGCTTCAAACAAAAATATATCACATTTTACATTTTTGGTAAAGAATCAACAACAAGTAGGTCACAATTGTGAAGTGGAACAAAATTTATTGGATCATTTAAACTTTTTTTGTAATAATAAAACTGAAAAGTTGGGCGTGAAAAATTATTGATGGATTACTGAGGATCTCTGAATGATCCAATGTTGTCCTAAATGACTGATGAAGATAAATAGAATCTGCCTATGGGTAATCAAGTCTCCGTATAAATGCACCTGCTCTGTGATAGTCTCAGGGTTCTGTTTAAAGCACAGAGAGCATCATGAAGACCAAGGAAAACACACCAGGTAGGTCCATGATACTGTTGTGGAGAAGTTTAAAGCCGGATTTGGATACCAAAAGGAGCACTGTGCAAGCGATCATATTGAAATGGAAGGAGTATCAGACCACTGCAAATCTACCAAGACCCGGCCGTTCCTCTAAACTTTCATCTCAAACAAGGAGAAGACTGATCAGAGATGCAGCCAAGAGGCCCATAATCACTCTGAATGAACTGCAGAGATCTACAGCTGAGGTGGGAGAGTCTGACCATAGGACAACAATCAGTCGAACACTTCACAAATCTGTCCTTTATGGAAGAGTGGCAACAAGAAAGCCATTTCTCAAAGATATGCATAAAAAGTCTCATTTACAGTTTGCCACAAGCCACCTGGGAGACACACCAAACATGTGGAAGAAGGTGCTCTGGTCAGATGAAACCAAAATCGAACTTTTTGGAAACGATGCCAAACCATATGTTTGGCATAAAAGCAACACAGCTCATCACCCTGAACACACCATCCCCACTGTCAAACATGGTGGTGGCAGCATCATGGTTTGGGCCTGCTTTTCATCAGCAGGGACAGTGAAAATGGTTAAAATTGATGGGAAGATGGATGGAGCCAAATACAGGACCATTCTGGATGAAAACCTGTTGAAGTCTGCAAAAGACCTGAGACTAGGATGGAGATTTATCTTCCAACAAGACAATGATCCCAAACATAAAGCAAAATCTACAATTGAATGGTTCAAAAATAAACGTACCCAGGTCTTATAATGGCCAAGTCAAAGTCCAGACCTGAATCCAACTGAGAATATGTGGAAAGAGCTGAAAACTGCTGTTCACAAACGCTCTCCATCCAACCTCAAAGAGCTCGAGCTGTTTTGCAAGGAAGAATGGGCAAGAATTTCAGTCTCTAGATGTGCAAAACTGATAGAGACATACCCCAAGCGACTTGCAGCTGTAATCGCAGCAAAAGGTGGCGGAACAAAGTATTAATGCAAGGGGACTGAATAATTTTGCATGCCCCACTTTTCAGTTTTATTATTACTAAAAAGTTTAAATGATCCAATAAATTTCGTTCCACTTCACAATTGTGACCCACTTGTTGTTGATTCTTCACCAAAAATTTAAAATGTTATATCTTTTTGTTTGAAGCCTGAAATGTGGCAAAAGGTTAAAAAGTTCCAGGGGGCCGAATACTTTTGCAAGGCACTGTATTTGAGAAATTTCATGGGTCCAGTTCTTGCACTGATGATACCTCCAGAAGCAATTTGGAACTAGTGACAACACTACTGTATTGTAACCAATATTTTGTTATTCCTAGACTCCTCTACTTTAAAGGTATGAACACATGGTGAGGTTATGGTGCAGTTGTGATGCAGTCATTATCAGGTCATGATGCGGTTAGGAAACGTATGCAGGCTATACTGAATGCATGATTATGTATTTAGGGTGGGTTTTTTGTCTGCCACTGATGTTTGAACTGTAAATTTTCCTGGTTCTTTAGCTTTCTAATTAACTTCAAATAATAACATGACAACTGGCTACTCAACTGTATATCTTATGCAGTCAGCAGTTACAAGCATCAGGACATGTTTTTTGTGTGGTCATCAGGTGCAGTCAACACAACTTTGAAAGTGCCTGGTCTATCTCAGAAACCTATTTTCCCATTGACATCAATTGGAAAATAAGATGCCGCGGGACCATGTCTTGTGGCCTTACCCTAAGTTGACCAGGGAAAATCTAACAGAACAGAAATTTAATTAATCGACTTGTGCCAAAAGTGATATCCTATGACAATGACATGTTTAAAGTTACTGAGTTCTTCATTATTTATGACCATTCTACTTCCGGTGTCTGTGAGTTTCTTTTCTATGTGCTCAATATTATGTACTTGTTTACAATGGGGGTATCCATATAAAATTGGTCATGGTGTAAAATAAAGGGCAGCAATAATCAGCGAAGCTTTGAAATAAATAATCTTAGGCTACTTTCACACTTGTGTTGTTAATTCCGGTATTGAGATCTGGCAGAGGATCTCAATACTGGAATTAAAGTGATCCATTTGATTTTGCATATCAGAATGTCTCAATTTTGTTAGGATGTGGTTCTGTGAAATCAAAATGGTAAAAAAAGGATCTGTCACTAAATACATTGAAAGTCAATGGGTGAGGGATCTGGTTTTTTAGGTTCCTAAAAAAATGGATCTGACACCATTGACTTACATTGTTTTCAGTGCCGGATCTATTTTTATGACCGGACACAAAACTAAATCTTGCTGCTGTTTTGTGTCCGGTCACAAAACAGAATGCTGACTGAATGGAAGACATCCTGATGTATCCTGAACAGATCTCTTTCCAGAATGCATGAGGACTAAACTGTTACGTTTTTTTCAGGTATTGAGATCCTCTGCCGGACCTCAATACCAGAAAACAACAACACAAGTGTTAAAGTAGCCTTACGTATAAGAGCAAAACACTAGGTAGATAGACAGGTAGATGGATGTTTTTAATCCATGTGGAAATCATATTAATATTTAAATGCTTTCCAATTTCCAACCTTTAAAAGTACATACTATGTGCTAGAAATAATCTATCTTTATAAAGAGTAAATGTGACACTAAAGAAAGTTTAGCCGCATGTTAAAATAAAGAAAATTTGACATTTGAGTGGATATGATTAAGGATCTTTTTTTCTTCGTTTTTTTCTTTTGTGAATGCCCTGCACAATTACCCTGTTCAAGAAAACTTTAATTTTTAAAGCCCTTACAGGTACTGAAATGTTTCTATACAAAGAGCAAACTATTATTACAATGTATCATTCTCTGCTTGTTTTTCATTCTGCAATTATTATTGCTATTATTATTTATTGTTCAATTTGCATATCTTTTCATTGTGGATATAAGTTTTGCAATGCAGTTGATTTCATACCAGCAGTAAATACACTTGGCATATACTGTAATCCAAGGAACAATGCTTTGATATATTTAACTTCGAGGCACTTTAATACAGTGTCAGTACAATCACTTAATAATTACCCTTTGCTTAAAGGGACACTTGCACCATTTTTTTGTTATATTAACAACCCATATGTGACTATTTATAATTTTTTAAGTAAAAAATGAGAGGGTGGTTTTCTGGATATCATTTTTTAAAGTCACTCCATATATTCTACTTCTTGTTCCAGCTCCTTACTTCCTCTTTTGTTTGGACTTTTAGCACAGCAAGTAGACTTAAACTTAACTGTTATACTCATTCACTGCAACCAGAAAGAGGCCCTGTAGTGACTCAATTAAAGCATCACACATTACTGGTAAGTGCAATTCTCTTATTTGGGCATCTTTATTTAAATCTATGAAGAGAACAATAGAACTGTCATCCCAAATCTATAGCTACCATTATCATAAGGATTACATCTCAGAAAACATCTTATCATCATAGAGGCAGTAAACTGAAAGTATGTAGATTACCTATCTATAGTATATAGGAGGTTTTATCATTTGTGTTCACTGCCACAGATGGACAATGCTATGTATTTACGTGTCATTGTCACAGTACTGGGAAAATGGAAAGAAAATCAAACATCCTAAAAAGCATTTTCTAGGAACATTTACAGTAGTTTTATAAAAATACCCATTTATGGAAGAAATGAATCTTTAATGATTGGACAGAATGTAATTTGAGTGTTCTAAGTCTAGTTTTATTAGAATGAATACAATCAGCATGTGTAGTTTTTTTCTATGATTTCCCAGGAAGAAATAAATACATACAGTGCCTTGCGAAAGTATTCGACCCCCTGGAACTTTTCAACCTTTTGCCACATTTCAGGCTTCAATCAAAAAGATATAAAATCTTACATTTTTGGTGAAGAATCAACAACAAGTGGGTCACAATTGTGAAGTGGAACGAAATTTATTGGATCATTTAAACTTTTTTTGTAATAATAAAACTGAAAAGTGGGGCGTGTAACATTATTCGGCCCCCTTGAATTAATACTTTGTTGCGCCACCTTTTGCTGCAATTACAGCTGCAAGTCGCTTGGGATATGTCTCTATCAGTTTTGCACATCTAAATACTGAAATTCTTGCCCATTCTTCCTTGTAAAACAGCTCAAGCTCTTTGAGGTTGGATGGAGAGTGTCTGTGAACAGCAGTTTTCAGCTCTTTCCACATATTCTCAATTGGATTCAGGTCTGGACTTTGACTTGGCCATTCTAAGACCTAGATACGTTTATTTTTGAACCATTCCATTGTAGATTTTGCTTTATGTTTGGGATCATTGTCTTGCTGGAAGATAAATCTCCGTCCTAGTCTCAGGTCGCAGACTTCAACAGGTTTTCATCCAGAATGGTCCTGTATTTGGCTCCATCCATCTTCCCATCAATTTTAACCATCTTCCCTGTCCCTGCTGATGAAAAGCAGGCCCAAACCAAGATGCTGCCACCACCATGTTTGACAGTGGGGATGGTGTGTTCAGGGTGACGAGCTGTGTTGCTTTTATGCCAAACATATCATTTTGCATTGTTTCCAAAAAGTTCGATTTTGGTTTCATCTGACCAGAGCACCTTCTTCCACATGTTTGGTGTGTCTCCCAGGTGGCTTGTGGCAAACTGTAAACAAGAGTTTTTATGGATATCTTTGAGAAATGGCTTTCTTCTTGCCACTCTTCCATAAAGGCCAGATTTGTGAAGTGTTTGACTGATTGTTGTCCTATGGTCAGACTCTCCCACCTCAGCTGTAGATCTCTGCAGTTCATCCAGAGTGATCATGGGCCTCTTGGCTGCATCTCTGATCAGTCTTCTCCTTGTTTGAGATGAAAGTTTAGAGGGATGGCCTTTTCTTGGTAGATTTGCAGTGGTCTGATACTCTTTCCATTACAATATGATCGCTTGCACAGTGCTCCTTGGGATGTTTAAAGCTTGGGAAATCTTTTGGTGTCCAAATCCGGGTTTAAACTTCTCAACAACAGTATCATGGACCTGCCTGGTGTGTTCCTTGGTCTTCATGATGCTCTCTGTGTTTAAACAGAACCCTGAGACTATCACAGAGCATGTGCATTTATACGGAAACTTGATTACACACAGGTGGATTCTATCTTCATCAGTCATTTAGGACAACATTGGATCATTCAGAGATCCTCAATGTACTTCTGGAGTGAGTTTTCTGAACTGAAAGTAAATGGGCCGAATAATTTTGCACGCCCAACTTTTCAGTTTTATTATTACAAAAAAAAGTTTAAATGATCCTATAAATTTTGTTCCACTTCACAATTGTGACTCACATCCTGAAATGTGGCAAAAGACTGAAAAGTTGCAGGGGGCCGAATACTTTCACAAGGCACTGTATGTGTCGGTAGAACGGAGCCCACAAAGTGAAGGAGGGCGCATGTGCATGTGCTGGACGATAAAGCCTAGCTCGATATTAGCATTTACTCAAGTTCCACCCAACACCAAACTCATCAGAACCTTGCATATTCAATCTGGAACAGGAATGGGACTTTCCCAAACCAAAATGTCTTTCTATGCTAGAGCATTAACATTGCACTACACTGGAAATAAGGAGAGGTTTGGAATTCTGCATGATATAACTGAAGATAGGTGTTTTTAACATAAAATGTGCTTCAGCACATGGAAGCCAACTTGTGAGTTTGCTTGGTCTACTGCTTCAAGGCTGAATTGTTAACTTGTGGCAAAGATGGCATCTAGAGATGAGTGAATTTCTTGAGGTTCATTTCAGGACTGATTATAAGGAATCGGTAGGAATATTTGAAGTCAGAAAGTGATGGCTACCAAGAAGATTGGAAAAAAAGCATGTTGTACATATATTAACTATAGACGCTCTCTAACAGTTTTTTGGAAAAAGTGGTGTAATTGTATAGCTTCAAGTGCAACTATGATGTTTAAAATATTATCAGTCTGTATTTTAATTTTTATTAATATTAATTGGGCTTCTAGCTAGTTTTTGGATATAAAATATTAGTGCTGTCTCAGTGCTGTTTAAAAACTGATTTACAGTTCAACATACTGTAGTCTGTATATCTTATCACTAGTGCTAAAACATGTCTTTCTATGTAAATATATCTTCCCCACCCCTAACAATGTCCCTATAAGACGCTTAGCTGGCTATCATGTTTGTCTTATTGTTGTGTATGTGATAGATACATCCTAGCACATCAGTGGCTGAGCTCAGAATGGTGTCTCTGCATTGCATTAAACAGGACACTCCATTCTGGACAGTTCTGACACTATGTTTACTCCTCTACATACCACATGGCATTGAACAAGGTCTATGGTTAGACCAAAACACTATTGTTGGCATATGATTTTGTATGTTACAGAAAGTCTTTATTAAAACAATGATATATTTAAGCATAATTTATGAATGCAGTGGTATTCTTATACATCTGCTTGGGACAACAGTCAAGTCAATATTGTCCCTCCTGAATAACTCTAAGGTTAACTGCAATCTCACTGGCTGGGACCCACCCAGGATCATATGATTCTCCATCTTCATATTCCTTTTCCCCAGTAATGCACTGAGTTTGATACAGTATGTAGAGATGAGCGAATCATTCAAAAAATTATTCGCCGAACATTCGCCGAACTTTTCCTAAAATTCGTATATTCAACGAATAGATTTGTTGTATTTGCGTACAAATTATTACGTTATTATGTGGTATTAGCGAACATTCGCTCACTAATAATGAACGTTCATTTACAAAATGTACGCAACTTCTAAGAAGACGTACGCATGAGCGTACAAATAGCTTACGAATCTCAGCGTACTATTGTCTAAGCGATTACGTAATACACAGGCACGTACGAGGAGAGGCCGCGGCGTGCACTCCTCAGAGGCAGAGCGAATATTCGAGACATATATATGGTAAAGTGCAAATACATTATTATAGGTATAATATAAAAATTTTAAATATCACCTACCTAGTATGCTCACGGACACGTTTAAGTCTCTTTTCTTCTGACGCTTGTCATAGAACTGGAGCAGAGTCCCAAACTCAGTCGCTATTTGTAATCCACATAGGTAAAATTGTAATCCAAATGGGTAAAAAAAAGCAGCAAAGGTTCCTTAAAAAACCCTCTTTCAAGGGGCTCCCCAAATAACCTGAAAAGGGGGAAAAAGGGATGAGGCGCACGAATGCGCAACTTAATTTCCTGAGTTGCCTCGTCATCCTCCCGCGCTGGAGAAAGGGGCGGAACTACCAGGGAGGAGTCTGCATCGCTGAATTGAATTCGTACACAACAGTGTATAGAGTAACTACCAGGGAAAAGTCTGCATCGCTGAATTGAATTAGTACGCGACAGCGTATAGAGTAACTAAATTATACGTAGAATAGCGTATAATTTATAGGACACACTACGGATTCGCTTCGCAGCTGAAAAATCCCAAGATTCGATACGAATCTACGAGGCAGCGAATAGATTCGCTCATCTCTAGTAGTATGGCAGACACCATTTTGTGCAATTTAGCTAAATTGGACTGCCAAAGGTTCAGCTGCATTTGGAAGTAGAGTTTTTGGGAAATTTGTAACAAATCCAATTTGTTTTGAAAATATTTGATCATCTCTAGTTACATCTTATAACAATGGCATATTTAAAGTCACTGAGCTCTTCAGCTTATCCCATACTACTTCCAGTGTTCATCTGTAGAGGTTATATGGCTGTGTGTTTGATTTTACACATCTGTTCAAAATGAGAATGGCTGAAACTCTTGAACAAAACAGGATAATTGTCCACAAACTTTTTGCCAAATAGTATATGTTTGCATAATGCTGAAATTATTTTTGCCACACAAATAAAAATACTACTTCTACTTTGCAACAGAGAAATATAAAATCTAAGTTTCATTGTAGGGATCTCACAAGGGATTGCAGTTCAAACTAATGAAAAATTGTAATACTAAGTCAATCTAAGCCAGCAGGAATGAATATGTTCACTATAAAAAATTATGCTTCAACCAACCTTTACATTAAATGTACCTGCATATATCTTGTGCGCATTTCTCTAAATTGTGATTTCAGACCAACTTACCCTTTGTACATATGATCCATCATTGTTGGAATGTTGGAAAGCAGCAACAATGGCTAAAAGTTCCTTGTTTCCCACATCATAATTCTTTTCTGAGGAGGTCAGTCTTCAAGAAAAATAAGCACAAGGTTGTAGCAAGTGTTTTTCTCCTGTTCTTTGTGATAGAATAGCCCCTATTTCACAGTCAGAAGCATCAACTTCAATGATAAAGGCATGTTCAGGGTCAGGATGAATCAGTATAGGGGATGTGGAAATTTTGTCTTCAGACAAAGGAAGGCATCCTGTGCTTGCGGAGACCAAATAAATGGTATTCCCTTCCTTGTAAGTTGAGTAATTGGTGCAATTATAGCTGAAAACTTTTTGATAAACCGTCTGTAAAAATTAGCAAACCCTACAACACTCTGAACCTCTTTCACATTTCTTGGGGATGGCCAGTCAATTATTGCTTGAATCTTGCTGGAGTCCATATGCAATCCTAAAGTAGAAATTACATAACCCAGGAACTGAATTTCTTTTGATGAAATTCACATTTCTTCAACTTAATGTAGAGTTGATGAGTTTGTAGATGCTGTAGCACAACTTTGACATGGTTTTGGTGTTCTTCTTCCGAATTAGAGAAGATTAGTATGTCATCCAGATAGATAACTACAAACTGATCTAGCAGATCTGTGAAAATGTCATTAATAAAATGCTGAAAGGTTGCAGGTGCATTATACAGTCCAAAAGACATGACTAGGTACTCAAAATACCCATAACGTGATCTGAATGCTGTTTTACATTCATCACCAGGTCTGACTCGCACCAAGTTATAGGCACCGCGTAAGTCTAGTTTGGTGAAGATTTTTGCATAACGTACTCTATCCAGCAACTTGGGTATAAGAGGCACAGGGTGATGATTCTTTATTTTTATTTTATTCAGTTCTCTATAATCGACACAAGGCCTTAAGGTACCGTCTTTATTTTTTACAAAAAATATTGGCGCACCTGCTGGTGAAGTGGATGGACGAATAAATCCTTTAGCTGAATTTGTATGTATGTACAGTCATGGCCAAAAGTTTTGAGAATGACACAAATATTATATTTTCACATGATCTGCTGCCCTCTGGTTTTTATGTGTGTTTGTCAGATGTTTTTATCACATACAGAAATATAATTGCAATCATATTATGAGTAACAAAAGCTTATATTGACAGAATGAGTTAATGCAGCAAGTCAATATTTGCAGTGTTGACCCTTCTTCTTCAGGACCTCTGCAATTCTCCCTGGCATTCTCTCAATCAACTTCTGGACCAAATCCTGACTGATAGCAGTCCATTCTTGCACAGTCAATGCTTGCATTTTGTCAGAATTTGTAGGTTTTTGTTTGTCCACCTGTCTCTTGATGATTAACCACAAGTTCTCAATGGGATTAAGATCTGGGGAGTTTCCAGGCCATGGACCCAAAATCTCTATGTTTTGTTCCCTGAGCCATTTAGTTATCACCTTTGCTTTATGGCAAGGTGCTCCATCATGCTGGAAAAGGCATTGTTGATCGCCAAACTGCTCTTGGACGGTTGGGAGAAGTTGCTCTCGGAGGACATTCTGGTACCATTCTTTATTCATGGCTGTGTTTTTAGGCAAGACTGTGAGAGAGCCGATTCCCTTGGCTGAGAAGCAACCCAACACATGAATGGTTTCAGGATGCTTTACAGTTGGCATGAGACAAGACTGGTGGTAGCGCTCACCTCGTCTTCTCCGAATAAGCTGTTTTCCAGATGTCCCAAACAATCGAAAAGGGGATTCATCAGAGAAAATGACTTTACCCCAGTCCTCAGCAGTCCACTCCCTGTACCTTTTGCAGAATATCAGTCTGTCCCTGATGTTTTTTCTGGAGAGAAGTGGCTTCTTTGCTGCCCTCCTTGAGACCAGGCCTTGCTCCAAGAGTCTCCGCCTCACAGTGCGTGCAGATGCACTCACACCTGCCTGCTGCCATTCCTGAGCAAGCTCTGCACTGCTGGTAGCCCGATCCCGCAGCTGAAACACTTTTAAGAGATGGTCCTGGCGCTTGCTGGTCTTTCTTGGGCGCCCTGGTGCCTTTTTGGCAACAATGGAACCTCTATCTTTGAAGTTCTTGATGATGCGATAGATTGTTGACTGAGGTGCAATCTTTCTAGCTGCGATACTCTTCCCTGTTAGGCCATTTTTGTGCAGTGCAATGATGACTGCACGTGTTTCTTTAGAGATAACCATGGTTAACAGAAGAGAAACAATGATGCCAAGCACCAGACTCCTTTTAAAGTGTCCAGTGGTGTCATTCTTACTTAATCATGACAGATTGATCTCCAGCCCTGTCCTCATCAACACCCAGCCCTGTCCTCATCAACACCCACACCTTTGTTAATGGAGCAATTACTGAAACGATGTTAGCTGGTCCTTTTAAGGCAGGGCTGCAATGATGTTGAAATGTGTTTTGGGGGATAAAGTTCATTTTCTAGGCAAATATTGACTTTGCAAGTAATTGCTGTTAAGCTGATCACTCTTTATAACATTCTGGAGTATATGCAAATTGCCATTATAAAAACTGAAGCAGTAGACTTTGTAAAAATTAAGATTTGTATCATTCTCAAAACTTTTGGCCATGACCGTATTCTTTAAGTGCTTTCAGTTTAGGCTCTGCTAATGGATATATGCTTCCAAAGGGTATAGCTGCTCCCAGCAACAGCTCAATGGGACAGTCATAAGGTCGATGTAGGGGTAACTTGTCAGCATTCTTTTTATCACAAACATCAGCAAATTCTTCCTACATAGACGGCAGCGGCAGTTAAGAGGATGTTTTAAGGTCCTCGGTACCATCTCCATGAGATTGATTAGATAAAGTCTGTTCTGAGTGAGCCTCTGGCGGGAAAGACACTACTTTGGTTTCCCAGTTGATCTGAGGGTTCTTGCAACCATGGTAGTCTCAAGATGATTGGAAAATGTGGTGATGAAATCAATAAGAAATATAAAACCTCTTTGTGATTAGGTTCCATAATTATCTCCAAGGGTTCAGTCTCTTGCTCAATAGGGCCCGAGTTCAGTGGGGACCCATCAACAGTCTCCGTCAGAATTGGTGAAAGTCTCCCAGGTTAACATCTCAATCAATAAGCAGTGGGATATGTGCTTGTTTCCCAATAACAAGTTGTACCTTCTTGGTTATGTGCACTAATTGATAGAACAATAAAAAGATCTGGAGAATTTCTGCTTCACTACTGTAGGTAATGGCTATTGGCCTTTGAATGTTTTAATGGCAGGTCTTACAGTACTAAAGGAAGACCAAACACTGATTTCTAACATTAGGCAATTACTGTGTCAATCCCCTCAAATACACAGCCTTGACAGCATTAAACATAATTGGTTGGCAAGGAGTATATAGTAGAAGAAAATTTGTGCTTTTTAGTGAACAATGGAGGAGCCTGATATGAATGAGTTACAGAATTCCTGCAAATATGGTTGGAAAGCAGCAGAAAGCTGATGTAACCTAAACCCACCTAGGATAAACATACTCAGGGAGATTTATCAAACTGGTGTAAATTAGAACTGGCTTAGTTGCCCATAGCAACCAATCAGATTCCACGTTTCATTTTCCAAAGGAGCTGTGAAAAATGAAAGGTGGAATCTAATTGGTTGCTCTACTTTACAACAGTTTGATAAATATTCCCCACTATACCTATTATAAGATTAAAAAACACACACCAGATAAAAACAAAAATGACATATTATAAGGGCAGACTAGATGGTCTATGTGGTCTTTATTGTTGTCATTCGTCTATGTGTCTTCTATGTGGTGTCTTACTGTACTTTTTTATACAGTATGTTACATTTTCACCTATAAAGGGCATTTGAGTACTTATACCCAAATATTTTAAGAGAAACTGCACACCTCCAAATATATCTGCTTCAAACAGGGGTTTTATTTTCCAGCCCAGCTTGATCTAAAATAGAAACACAATGATATAAATACATACTCTTTCTTCTTCACACAGACCAGTGAATGTTTTTGTACCACTCTATTTACTATCATCAGTAGAAAAAGCTGTCAAAAGTAAAAAAAAAAAGCTATTCTGAAATGAAATGTATTATGTATTTTTACTATTATAGCACTTTTATTTTAACCTTTTTATTTCCAATCAGCTGCCATTAAATACATATTTGCCAAATTGTAGTAATTACCATATACTTTCATAAATGACAGAAAGTAATATACAATGAGTAAGTAACAATAGAATGTACTTTTTCTTTAAATATCTATATTAACCAGCAAACTGCAGATTTAACATATACAGAATACTGCAATAAATTATAAGCACCAAATTCTTTTACAGTACAAGTGTTAGGTTACAGTCATGTCCGAAGCTGGACAAGTTTTTTGCATATTTAAGCATGTAGCTGGAGACTAAAGCATTCAGGAGCTCTCTAAAACATGTGAAAACAATTTTTTAATCTATTTCTCCTTTTTGATGTTACTGGGGAAGGGATTTATCACTTAAAATGTTCACTGATTCAACAATATCTGCCCACTTTCAGATCTCATTCTGATTTCTCCTAGACTGGAATGGTCTTTTTTTGCAAATATACTTAAGGGGTTGTCCAGGGTGTTTTAAGTGGAAGCTAATCCTCAGGATAGGCCATCACTAACTGATCTGCAGGGGTCCACCACCATGCTACACATAGGCTCAGAGTGGCCCACAGGGGAACAGGTGAGTCCCCCTGTGGGCCACTGAGCAAGATAGGCCCCTAGTTCCCTATCCCCTGCACAAGTGGAACATGGCACAGTGGTCTGACTGCAGAACATATGGATAGGCAGTGTACAGTATCTCAACAAGTCTGTGTTCATCTAACAAAACTAGGTAGATTATTTAACAAAATACCAAGTTATTATAGATGCAATCAGTTTGCTGATATAACTTCTAGGTAAAGAGTCAGGCTAGTCTATATTCCCTGTTTCCAGGGACCTGCCCTCTTGAAGTAATCATCTTATAGTGTCTTGAGGTAGTGTTTGCATGTAGCTTTACAGTGGACCCTCAGAATGAATTTTACTTGTGGACCCTTAACACCCAAGTTCGATGCTGGCTACACAGCACCAACAACATTGCAGTGGCAGGAGCTTGCTACTACATCACTGCTCCCATTTAAGTCAATGTGAGAAGCGCTGTAGTAACAAGCTTCCATTGCTACAATGTTTACAGTGCTGTGTAACTCTAGTGACGACTTCTGTTGATGAAGCTACCCAGGTGAGCTGATCGGCGGTTAGATCCCACCGATCAGTGAGTGATTGACTATCCTAAGGATATGCCTTCACTTAAATATCCGGCCGGTCCATGGTCATTTCTGAAAGCACATTCCTGAGCAGGTAACTGAGAGCAAGGCTCTCCAAAAAGAAGACAGATACATTTTTTTATTGTCCTCTGTCCCTGCCTTCTCCATTGGTGCATTATCAACACTCAATGAGCACTGTATATACAGATCAAGAAGGGGCAATGCTTTTTCTTCCTGCTCCAGTCCTAACGATCTTGCGATTGCTGGTGGTCAGGTATCTGCATGAGCTACTGGGTCTTAACAGAACCAGATCGGCTCTTCAAGCAAGGCTTTACAGCATTGTAACATTCTGGGGTCTTCATTTGTAATATCACTGGGGCTAATATGTCCCAGTTATAAGAGAAATCAGCAATTGACCTTTTGAGGGGAACAAAGTGTAAAATAAAATAAAATAAATTAAAAAAGACAAAATAAAAAAATATATATTTTAAAAAATCATCTCCTATATAAAAATTACCATTACGGAAGGAGTATTTTAGCTGCCTTTTGTACTAGTAATAAACAATGAAAAACGAGACAAATAATTTTTCTATTTTTCAAACATTTTCACAGGTATGAAAAATAACAAAAACTTTGGATAAAATATACTGCATCTTAAAGTAAAACATACTATAGACATATATAAAGCTTAAAATATAGGCAGACCTAAAGAAATTGTATCTTGGTAGATTACTGATACATTGAAAAACTGTAAAGTCCAGAGTATCAACAACTAGTGAACTGAACATCTCTAGTTCTGAGAGCCCAAAATGCATAGTGGATTGAACAAAATCAATTGCCCTGTTAACAAAGCCACCGGAGATACCTGTCTAGCAAATTATCTGCTGACAAAAATAATAATACAAATACAAAGTACTAAAGAGGCGTATAACAAATGGTCTGTGAAACTATTTGCAAGATGGGAGTTACTTCCAGATCGTATTCTATTCATAAAAATTAATAATGACTTATTTTCTTGAATCTTGAGCATTTTTAATGATGGCTAATAAAACTTCAACTCCTCAAGCACCAATTCCATAATATGACTCTAGCAATAATATAGACAATGTTTATTAATTATATATGACTCTCATAACAATCATTTTAACCCAAAGTAATCTGTCAGTAATCTGTCAAATTTCAAATATACTGAGGTTTATACAGTATCAAGCTTTGCCTTGTTTTATATAATTGGTATAGCAAAATTGTGAGAGCACTGTCGATGGAGCCTATGCAGAATTATACAGAGTTTCTGCAGCTCCATATTATGGAGTTATAGGCATTCTGTGTACCTCCCTATGGTGTGCTACACTGTCCAGTAGGTCTTGATGCACACCAGGTCAAATGCTTTTAATACTACCCTAAGCAAGTTGCGGGGTGTTCAGAACTTTGATACGTTTTTGTGTTTGAGCTTTAAAGGAGACCTATGACTTAACATAGATGAAGATAAAGCTTGATGACACACAAAGAACTTGTCGGATATGTTGAACAAGGACTTTTATTTCAATAAATAAAATAAATAGCTGTATCCTCATCTATATTTGGTTTCCACATCCCCCTCTAAGAATCGAGCACTTGCTGAAGGGAAATTTGCAGCAGCAGCAATGGAACTAATATACTAATTGCTTCTTCTAGAGTTGTACCGATATTTGCACAACCACTTAAGGTGAGCCTCTGATTGGCACATTATATTTCTATCTGAACCCTACATACACATCCTATGGTGTGCTCGTTTATTTGTATCCATTTGTTCATACAACCCCCTGTCTGTTTTAGTAAATATTTGAGAGCTTGTTAAGAGCTCATTTGCATTCCCTTCCTCCCAGAATTCCAGAGGAGCATGAATGGCCTATAAGTCTCCTCACGCCAATTAAGGTGCTCTCTCCCCAAGGAGAGATTGTACCCCCCAAACCCCATGTAATAGCAATTCTAGAGCATCTTTTTATATAACTGTATGTTATACCATTCCTCTATTGTTCCTGCTAGAAGTATAAGTATAAAAGTGTAACTGGGCAGTATAGAGGATATCAAGATGGGTGCCGAAAGAGCTTGTCTTGATAAATCTCCCCCAAAGAGTCATGAAAATGCATACTCCAGAATTTCCCTCTAATGTGGAATACAATTATTGCTAAAACAGCCCTGTCAGGCTTGATGAGAGGCCCTCTTTAAAGGCTATGTACACCTTTGGGAGCATTTTTTTATTATTATTATTATTATTATTATTATTATTATTATTATTATTATTATTATTCCATTGTACTAATTTTGAGCTAAAAATGTTTTTAAATCGCTTTTTATTAAAAATAAGGCATCCTTTTTTTATGTACAGAGCTGAGATGCTCTAGTAGCACTCTTTGGATTTTCTATCTTTTTCCTTAGACTAGGAGCTAACAGACTCCTTATCTCTGCTTTATGACCTTTTAAGCACTTATTATAGCTCACTTCTTATCTTACTCATAATGAGGCTTAAATAAGTGTTTATGATCTCTTAGTACAGTAGTTTAGAGATAATGTTTATTAGATGGCTGTCACAAAGTGAAAGTACAAGTCACACAGCTAGAAAAACTGTTAACCCTTTATGACAGAACAGCTCAATATTTTTAATAAAGACTAATTGAAAAAAATATTTTTAGCTCAACATTAGTACAATGCAACAATAATAATAAAGGCTATGTACACCTTTGGGGGCATTTTTGGGGGGCACTAATCATCTCTTAGATAAGATAAAGGGTTCCCATAGAATTAGGAAAAAAGTAGATTCAGCATCTGTATACATGGATGCCAGTCTATACAATCCATCTGTTAACACTGCTGTAAAGGCCTGCATGTGTATACTGTATTTGAGAAACCGATGTGTATACTGTATTTGAGAAACTGCTAATTTATTATCTCAAGCATTCCAGTTGAGTTTTGTATTGGTGCTATAGTAGAACCAGTTGATGTAAATGCATTTTCACAGGGGCAGTTTCCTATTAGTAATATTTTGTCTTGGCAATAGTAAGGGCTGTCAAATTGTAACAGTAATTGATGCGACTGTTCTGTAAATTCCTAATGTTCTATTTTGGACTTGTGCTCAAGACGCTGCATTATAATTACAAATTTTGTTTACCTGTGAGCTCTTAGTCGTCTCCTACATGGTCAAGTATTTCTAATTATAGCAATGAAGAAGGATGCTTGCATGGTAAATTCACTTGAAAAGATATATTCCGCAGCCAAAAAGTCAAAGAGGCGGCTCATCTTAAACCGTTAACTGGATGTTAAGTTCAGAACTGCTCACGCACTCCTTTCTCAGCAATAAGTGAAAACATCATTTCACAACAATTAGCCTTTCTGAATGCCTAAGGTTTTCTGAGATCATTTCTCTAATTTTAAACTCTGGCATTCCAGTTCATAGCACACAGCAGTGCAAAGGCTTAGCTGACATACACTTTTGCAAGTTTACTACATAAAATCCAATTAATCACCCAATACAGTTTGACATTGGTTGCAACACGACACTTAGCATGACCTTAAGCATTTCCTTGGACAAACAGAAATGATCTAGGAAATATAACAAAATATAGTATATCTGTTGAGCCTACGCCATTAGTTTGACATAGAAATATAACTGCCTGAGGTGAAATAGAGATCATTAGTTTATCTAACCCTACTTTGCATTCAAATGGGCATATTAAAGAGTCATTAGTATTACATTTTACCACTGGCACTGATAACACTGTATAGCTGATGGCACCCTAAAAATTGTGATTGTGGTTAGGCTAGTTTCACACCTGCGTCAGCGGACTCCAGGATGTTGTACTTTTGTTCTGGCCATCTCTCGGCAGGGTTTTCCGTACTGCGGCCGGATCCGTGGCCCGCCCTCATTAAAGTGAATGGGGCCGGAGCATAGTTCCGGCCCCACATGTGCACCTGCGGCAGCACGGATCCGGCGGGTGAATAGACGGCCGGAGTCCCCTGACGCAGGTGTGAAAGTACCCTTAGTCTGTACAGTAAGCCTTGTTACATGCTAGCTATTTGAGGAGGCGGTCTCCTCACAGCTTACTAAGCACAGCTCCGTATATTGTATAGCATCTATGCTTGGTATTGCAGCTAAGAACCATTCACTTGAATGGGACTGAGTTGTACCCAGGCCATGTCACCAATGAATGTGATGTCAATAGCCTAGGAAGAAGCCATAATGCTCACTGAAGTGCCAAGGCCTCTTCAAACTGCCAACCAGTAAGATGCTGGGAGTCACAACTCCTGGCATCCCTGCCAATCTGATATTGATGACCTATCCTGAGGATAGTTCACCAATATTAAAATTTGAAACCACCCCTTTTAGAAAGGTGTGAGAGTAACCAGTCTGGGAAAGAACTTGTCATGTCAGTTTGTGTCGTCAAACTTTCCAGGTCTCACACTATCATACAATTCTAGAAAGATCACATTCAATAGCATCTAAACTATTTTTCATTTGAAAGATGCTGCCTAATAAACTGAACTATTTAAAAGAAGGGAAAGTGTGTAAGGGCACAATTGCTTCCAAATCCTGTAGGGAACAACAGACTGTCCTAGAGTGAGCCACCAAAATTGGGGACAGTCTTATCAGGGCGGACTCCACTGCTGTTAGGTAGGAGTGGTGATTAGAGATGAGCGAGCACTAAAATGCTCGGGTGCTCGTTATTCGAGTCAAATTTTTCCGGATGCTCGTTTCGAATAACGAACCCCATTGAAGTCAATGGGAGACTCGAGCATTTTTTGCAGGGGACCAAAGCTCTGCACAGGGAAGGTTGCGTGAAAACCTGGAAACCTCAGAAAATGATGGAAACACCACGGAAATGGACAGGAAACAGCAGGGGCAGCATGCATGGATACCTCTGAGGCTGCCTAATCGTACCATTACGCCAAATTCTGGGCAACAGCCTGGTGGTGACCCTCAAGACAATTGTGTTGACCCAGACCAAGATGGGCAAGGCACATGACCATCACATGTTAGTAAAGCACCCAACTAGGTGCAACGAAGGTCCATCCCCGCTTGCGGGTGACACCACTGCCCATGCTGGCATTGCTGTCCTATCCCCCTCCCCAGGATGCAGGCATAAGAGTCTCCCTTTCCGGACCCACCCAGTAGTCTACAGCGTACACAAAGTTCTCCCAGCACAGTGCCCAGCCCTCCCCATTCCAGACGGGCAAACATGCACACTGAGATTGCAGTTTACAGCATGGGGGTGAACCCCAGGATGACTTGTTAAGACTGAGATTGCAGTTTACAGCTTGGCGGTGAACCCCAGAGTGGCTTGGTTAGACTAACATAGCAGCTGAACCACCCAAAAATTTAGCCTGACACAGCATGGCGGTGACTACAGTCCAGTGAAAAATTGTGTGGTGTGCGTTACACTAGCTGGAGTCTAGAAAATATACATTTTTTCTCCCAGTCATAAATATTACAGTGCAGTGAAAAATTCTGTCGTGTGCTGCACACTAGCCGGAGTCTAGAAAATATACGTTTTTTTCTCTCAGTCATATATCCTACAGTGCAGTGTAAAATTCTGTTGTGTGCTGCACTCTAGCCAGAGTCTAGAAAATATAACTTTTTTTCTCTCAGTCATATATCCTACAGTGCAGTGCAAAATTCTGTCGTGTGCTGCACACTAGCCGGAGACTATAAAATATACATTTTTTCCTCTCATTCATATATCCTACAGTGCAGTGAAAAGTTGTGTGTTGTGCGGAACACTAGTGGTAGTCTAGAGAATACGTTTTTTCTCTCAGATACATTTAATACAGTCCAGTGAAAAATTCTGTGGTGTGTGTTACACTAGCCGCAGTCTAGAGAATACGTTTTTGGCCTCAGATATTACTTCTACAGTTTAGTGATTACACAAAATGTTGAACCCAAGGGCTAAGGGTCGAGGACGAGGACGTAGGAGTCCACGTGATGTAGGGGGGCAGAGGCCGTGGTCCTGGGCAGGGTGACACAGTACCTACTGATGAGGGAGCAGTGGAATGCCGCAGATTTTCGCTCTCTAGCTTTATCTTGCAACTTACAGGGTAACGTGGTACACCACTATTGAAACCACAACAGTGCGAACAGGTGATGACGTGGATAGCGGATAATGTGTCCAGTAATTTATCCACCACCCAGTATTCCACGCAGTCCACCCACGCTAGCCGAGGGAGTAGACCTCTGGCTCCTCCAGCTCAACCTCCTTCCCCCCAGCCTGCCCCCCCCCATGGAAAATATGGATTCAGATCCGGCATACTCACAGGAACTCTTTTCAGGACCCTACCCAGAGACACAAACCACTGCTCAACAGCAACCTGAGCAGTTGCTCTGTCCCGATGCCCAAAATTTAGAACTTTCGCAGTCTGTGGGTGATGAGAGTGTGGACTTAGTGCAAGTAGTGCGTCAAGAGGTGTCGGATGATGATGATGATGATGATGAGACACGGTTGTCAGACATTGACGTTGTTGTCAGGGCAGTAAGTCCAAGGGGGGAGCAGAGTGAGGAATCGAAGGAAGAGCAGGTGGATGATGAGGTGACTGACCCGAGCTGGGTTGATAATCCAACTCAAGTCAGTGCTTCTGAGGAGGAGGCAAGTGCAGCACCAGAACAGGTTGGAAGAGGCAGTGGGGTGGCCAGAGGGAGAAGCAGGGCCAGAGCAAGTAGATCAGCAACTGTTTCACGGAGTGAAGCTCCCGTGCCGAGGCCTAGATGTTCGCAAGTCTGGAGGTTCTTTAAAGAAAGTGAGGATGACCGACGGACTGTGGTGTGCAACTTGTGCCATACCAGGATCAGCAGGGGATCCACCACTACCAGCCTAACCACTACCAGCATGCGCAGGCATATGAGTGCTAAACACACAAATCAATGGAACCAAGGCCGTTCACCTCCTGCGGATCACACCACTGCTTCTTCCCCTGTGTCACATGATGGCTTTGCGAGTCAACCCCCCCGCCCAGGACCCCGGCACGAGCGCCTCCCACCCTACAACCACCCCTTTACCTCCACGATCCTCCACACCCTACACCAATGTGTCCCAGCGCAGCCTTCAGCTGCCTTTGCATCAAACATTGGAGCGCAAGAGCAAGCGCAAATCCAATTCCACCCACCCACATGCACAAGCCCTAAATGTCCACATTTTCACTGCTGAGCCTGGAGATGCTGTGCTATAGACTGGTAGAGACTGATGCTTTCCGCAACCTGATGGCGGTGGCTGTCCTTCGGTACTTGGTCCCCAGCCACCACTATTTTTCACGATGTGCCGTCCCAGCCCTACACCAGCACGTGTCAGAGAACATCATCCGTGCCCTGACCAACGCGGTTACTGAGAAGGTCCACCTAACCATTGACAAGTGGATAAGTGCTGGGGGGCAGGGACACTATATCTCCCTGACGGCACATTGGGTTAACTTGGCGGAGGCTGGGACCAAGTCTGACCCTGGGGCCGCTCATGTAATGCCCACACCGAGGATTGCTGGGACTACCTCGGTCACGGTTTCTCAGACTTATTATGCCTCTTCCTCCAACCCCTCCTCCTCCTATTCTCAAATACAATCTTTGAGCACGGCGCCTTCAGTCGGTAGCTCTAGGCAGCAGCAGCACTGCCGTGGGTTAGCGCCAACAGGCGGTGCTGAAACTGCTGAGCTTAGGTGACAAGAGGCACACCGCCCAAGAGCTGTTACAGGGCATCACAGCGCAGACCGATCTTTGGCTGGTACCGCTGAAACTCAAACCAGGCATGGTTGTGTGTGACAACGGGCATAACCTGGTGGCAGCTCTGCAACTCGGCAGGCTCACACATGTGCCATTATACACCAATACTATTTCCCAAAGTAACAACAACCCATATAAACACTGCTTATAAAACCTGCCTGGCCCACGTGTTCAATCTTGTGGTTCAGCGGTTCCTCAAGACCTACCCCAATTTGTCTGATTTGCTCACCAAGGTGCGACGCATCTGTGCGCATTTCCGCAAGTCAACCACAGATGCTGCCACTCTCAGGGCAGTGCAACGGCGCTTACAACTGAGTGCTCACCGACTGTTGTGCGACGTGCCCACACAATGAAATTCCACCTTACACATGTTAGCCAGGGTTTACCAGCAGCGCAGAGCGATTGTAGACTGCCAGATGACAACTTCCATGAGAACTGGTAGTCAGGTTAGTCAGCTTCTTCAAGTCTACAATGAGGAGTGGACGTGGATGTCTGATATCTGTCAGATGTTAAGCAACTGTGAGGAGTCAACACAGATGGTCAGCAGCGATGCCGTTATTATCAGCGTCACCATCCCGCTGCTTTGTCTGCTGAAAAACTCACTGCTCAGCATGTCACAGGAGATGGGGGAAAAAGATATGTTGCTTGATAGCCAGAGCACCCTCAGGTCTGTTTCTCAGCGCGTATTGGAGGAGGAGGAGGAGGAGAAGGAAGAGGAGGAAGAGAAGGAGACTGTTGCCGAGACTGAAGAGGGTACCTATGCTCATTCCTTCTTATCTGTTGAGCGTGTATGGGCTGAAGAGGAGGAGTTGGAGGAGGAGGAAATGGAGAGTCAGCCTATTGAGGAAAGGGAATTCTTGCGTGTTGGGACTCTTGCGCACATGGATGACTTCATGTTAGGCTGCCTTTCCCGTGACCCTCGCATTAGAAGCATTTTTGACAACACCGATTACTGGGTGTTCACCCTCCTGGACCCCAGGTACAAGCAGAACTTTTCTACTCTCATTCCTGTAGAGGAAAGGAGTATGAGAGTGAATCAATATCAACAGTCCCTGGTGCACAAGCTGAATTTATCCTTCCCATCTGACACCACTAGCGGCAGAGGACGTAGTTCAGTGGGCCAAATAGCGGGGGAGAGGAGGGGAGCAGGCAGCTTGTCAAGCACTAGCAGGGGAACACTCTCCAAAGCCTTTGCCAGTTTTATGGCACCCCAGCAAGACTATGTCAGCCATCCCCCAGTAGGGGGGAGCTGTTCAGAAAGATGCTGAGGGAGTACCTAGCTGACCATACCAAAGCTGGACATGTGTCCCGAACTGGCGCTGTACGCCTTGGAGGTGCTATCCTGCCCTGCCGCTAGCGTGTTGTCAGAGCGGGTCTTCAGTGCAGCTGGTGGCATCATCACTGATAAGCGTACACGCCTGTCAACTGACAGCGCTGACAGGCTGACGATTATTGAAATGAATAAAGCCTGGATTTCACCAGAATGCAAATCACCACCGGGGGAAAGCAGCTCAACATGAAGATTCTTTATGTATTCTCTCCTCCTCCTCCTCTTCGCACACAAACGCTGAGCCAACAGGAAATGTTTCTGAGGGCCAACTGGCGCTCTTTACAAACAATGTTTACGGAGGGCCACCTACAGGCCCTCTCTCCAATAAATTTTTTAGCAGCGTCAACTACAGACACTCAAAAACAATTTTATAGGAGGGTCAACTACAGACACTCCAAAACAATTTTACAAGAGGGTCAACTACAGACACTCCAAAACAATTTTACAGGAGGGTCAACTACAGACACTCCAAAACAATTTTTTAGGAGGGTCAACTTCAGACACTCCAAAACAAATTTTTGGGAGGCTCACCTACAGCCATTTGACTGCAATCTCAGTCTGACCAAGGCATTGGTGATGTCACCGCCATGCTGTGTCAGTGTAAAATTTAATGTGCTTCACCTGCTACCTGAGTGTAACTTGGTCACTCTGGGTTCACCGCCATGCTGTGTCAGTGTAAAATTTTATGTGCTTCACCTGCTACCTCAACTAACTTGGTCACTCTGGGTTCACCGCCATGCTGTGTCAGTGTAAAATTTTATGTGCTTCTCCTGCTACCTGAGTGTAACTTGGTCACTCTGAGTTCACCGCATGCTGTGTCAGAGTAAAATTTAATGTGCTTCTCCTGCTACCTGGGTGTAACTTGGTCACTCTGGGTTCACCGCCATGCTGTGTCAGTGTAAAATTTTATGTGCTTCACCTGCTTCCTCAACTAACTTGGTCACTTGTTGGTGTCAACACTAGAGTGCGGCTACTATACCGCACATGACAGAATTGTTCACTGCACTGTAGTATATATAACTGAGAGAAAAAAAGGAATTTTTAGACTGCGGCTAATTTAACGCAAAACGCTCCATTTTTCACTGGACTGTAGTATAGATAACTGAGAAAATATGTATTTTATAGACTGACGTTGCTGTACAGCACACTACAGAATTGTTCACTGGACTGTAGTATATATAAATGAGAAAAAAACTTAGTCTTTAAATGGCGGCTATGTTATCGCAAACCACTCCATTTTTCACTGGACTGTAGTATATATAACTGAGAAAATACGTATTTTATAGACTGACGCTGCTGTACAGCACACTACAGAATTGTTCACTGGACTGTAGTATATATAAATGAAAAAAACGTAGTCTTTAAATGGCGGCTATGTTACTGCAAACCACTCCATTTTTCACTGGACTGTAGTACATATAACTGAGAAAAAATGTGGTCTTTAAATGGCTGCTATGTTACCGCAAACCACTCCATTTTTCACTGGACTGTAGTACATATAACTGAGAAAAAACGTATTTTATAGACTGACGCTGCTGTACAGCACACTACAGAATTGTTCACTGGACTGTAGTATATATAAATAAGAAAAAAACATAGTCTTTAAATGGCGGCTATGTTACCGCAAACCACTCCATTTTTCACTGGACTGTAGTACATATAACTGAGAAAAAACGTATTTTATAGACTGATGCTGCTGTACAGCACACTACAGAATTGTTCACTTGACTGTAGTATATAAATAAGAAAAAAACGTAGTCTTTAAATGGCGGCTATGTTACCGCAAACCACTCCATTTTTCACTGGACTGTAGTACATATAACTGAGAAAATACGTATTTTATAGACTGACGCTGCTGTACAGCACACTACAGAATTGTTCACTGGACTGTAGTATATATAAATGAGAAAAAAACGTAGTCTTTAAATGGCGGCTATGTTACCGCAAACCACTCCATTTTTCACTGGACTGTAGTATATATAAATGAGAAAAAAACGTAGTCTTTAAATGGCGGCTATGTTACCGCAAACCACTCCATTTTTCACTTGACTGTAGTACATATAACTGAGAAAAAAACATAGTTTTTAAATGGCGGCTATTGTACCGCAAACCACTCCATTTTTCACTGGACTGTAGTACATATAACTGAGAAAATATGTATTTTATAGACTGACGCTGCTGTACAGCACACTACAGAATTGTTCACAGGACTATAATATATATAACTGAGAGAAAAAACGTATTCCCTAGACTGACACTACTGTACAGTATACTACACAATTGTTCACTGGACTGTAGTGTATAGAAATGATAGAAAAAACATATTCCCTAGACTGATGCTACTGTACAGTACACTATATAATTGTTCACTGGACTGTAGTGTATAGAAATGATAGAAAAAACGTATTCCTTAGACTGACGCTACTGTACAGTAAACTACATAATTATTTACTGGACTGTAGTGTATAGAAATGATAGAAAAAACGTATTCCCTAGACTGCACTACAGATCCCAGCAAGCAAAGGTACAGCAGCAGCAGCAAAAATGAGTACTGAGAGTACTGCTATCGACTTATAGGGGCCCCATGTGATGCTAGGAGGTACCAAAGACTCTCCTGCATATTGATTGGCTGAGAAAAGGCGCCTAACATGCCGGAAGAGGAAGATGCCATTTCCTCGAGGATCACGATATGCTCGTCCGAGTAGCGAGCATATGCGAATACCCTAATGCTCGAACGAGCACCAAGCTCGGAAGAGCATGTTCGCTCAACTCTAGTGGTGATGGATGAATTAGTGAATGTCTAATCCAACTGGTATTATTTACCCACAGCTCTCGGTGGATTTTGGATTGGAACTAATATATGAAAAAGGAGAAGTCTAATTGTAAGCAATTCACTTATTACTGCAGTTTATTTTGGAGGTCTACAGAAATGTGAAGCCTTGTATCCGGTCACCAGGATCTGAATTCTGTTGTAATTACATATAATTAAAAATTTAGCATAGTTAGTTTCGTTTTTAACATGTACACTGTATAGTAAAAATGACATTAATTTTGTTTGGCAGGTCAATACGATTTTAGTTTAATAGTTTGGGCATTTTGGATGCAGTGGTATTAATTATGTTTTTTTGTGTTTATTTTTATTTGTAAAATGGGGAAGGGGTGATTTTTTTTTTATGAATTCTTTTTTTAGACTTTTAAAAACATTTTTTTTTTACTGTTATTAGCCACCCTAGGGGGTTTGAACATTGTATCCTATGGTAAAATAATTTTTACTTGGGTCATTTTCTAAAGAAAGGCATTTCACAAGCCAGAGGCAGGGCTTCATATGCTCTTAGCCTTCATAAGGCTTCAAGCTGCCAAATCAACTGAGCAGCTCATGGAATCTCATCACAGGATGGCTTTTTAGTCACAGGAAGCAGCATGCTGTCAGCAAATGGCCACTCAGATAATGAGGTTGCAATTGACCACGACATCTGGGAAGTTAAAAGTCCATGAATGGAGCTGTAAAATGGCATGTACCTGCTGGCTATGGAGTCCACTCAGCACCTTTGCAGGCACCATCTTTAAAGATTAGACATCTGCCATACATGTATGACTGATGTCAGGAAGGAGTTAATTTCTTAAATGGACAGTTTGTTGAATATTTACTAACATAAGAATTTTGGAAAGTTTAGAATTTTTTACATAAATATATATTCTGTCAGTCTAAGGACACTATTAGAGATGAGCGAATCGATTCATAAGAATTAATTAATTTCATCAATTAGGATACTGAAACTGCAACGGGGTACCCTGAAGATGAGTACACTCCTCCTTCCATTTCACTGACAGGGCCAGACATCTTGCCTGAGTCTGGCAATGTTGTGCCTGTGGCACTGCTCTGAGTAGAGACACAAGCCCAGAGGCTCTGCTTCCACTACTGCAGCAGCAACTACACATTTGCCACTACCTTTTAGGCCTGTCAATCAAGTGGCAGGTGGAGAGTTTTCAGCTTAGGGGACACCCTTTCACAGCTACAGAACCTGCTTTATGAAACAAATCTATTTGCTCATCTCTAGACTCTATGTATTAAAAAACACTGGTAACTGGGAGTCCGAGCTATCTTCGGACTATGGAGAAATAGAGGAGGGGGGGGTTGGAAGTTTGGCTTTTGAGATCCACAGTCCTAGTGATATTGAGCTTTCATGTGTTGCTTTGAAAGTATTAATTTTGGTGGACTCTATATGAACTTTTAACAGTAATACTTCACTTGCAATTTCAAATGCACAGCAAGAGTCGATTGCATGATGATTGGGAATGAACTGTTTGTTCCTATTCATTGACAGCTGGTTTTTCTGCACTTACATGCATCAATCATGGATTCCATATGTGGTAATGAGCCTATTTTGCTTGTTTTATGAGATCCTGACTTATGGGTTTTCATTAGCTGTAAGCCATAATTATCAACATTAAAATACATAAATGCTTGAAATAGATTACTCTGTGTGTAATGAATCTATAGTATATACATTAGTTTCACTTTTTGAATTGAATTGCAGAAATAAAGTAACTTTTCAATCATATTCTAATGTATGGAGATGCACTAGTATATCAATCTGATCCTACACTTTAACATGCTGCTACAGCTCAAACATCATGTTTAATCTGACAGGTTACCCTTAAGTCAGTTAAAATCCCAAGGATCCACATACAGTAAGCACAATAAATTGTCCAAATAGCAGAGCTTTAGAGGAACTAAATAACAGAGCCTTAAAGAGTACAAGAGTACATGGCATTTCTGGAATGTGGGCATGGCTTATGATGCAAACTTCTGGTACAAAGTTAGCCAAGTAATAGGTGGCATAAACTTAAATTCATCATCTACCATCACCCACTATGAGAAACCTGTTGTATCATTACACGGCCTAGCTTTCACTAGCTTAATTTTATGGTATTAGTAATATGGCATTAGATTTCATTTATCTCACCCAGCTGAGGATCCTAGGTGAAATATACACGCCTTCCAGGACTTTACCATACACCTTACCACACAATACATTAATAAGTGGCTTGTATTAACTTTTTCTACATAATAAATGCTATCTGCTGAAGTGACACAACCCCTTTAACTGCTAAATATATAGGGGGAGATGTATCAAACTGGTGTAAAGTAGAACTGGCTTAGTTGTCCATAGCAACCAATGAGATTCCACCATTCATTTTCCAAAGGAGCTGTGAAAAATGAAAAGTGGAATCTGATTGGTTGCTATGGGCAACTAAGCCAGTTCTACTTTACACCAGTTTGATAAACCTCCCCCATAATTTTTAAAGGCATGATTTACATGAAGGCTGTTTCTGGGAGGACAGATTGTCTTTTCTTTATGATGTGCTTCTTTTTTTAATGTTCTTAATTGTGACTCTAATAAAATGGTAATTCTTTGAAATATATAAATCTTGGCGTGCTGTATAACTTTTTTGTAGGTGTTTGTAATGCTAAATCAGTTCACAACAGAAAGTGTAATTACATGTATGCCCTAGCTTTTGTGGATAAGTGAAGATAGACAGTATGTTTGTAGCTGTAGTAAACACCTGCACACGAGAAGTTCTGAAAGAAAATGCCACTAGACAGATTACTCAGACATTCTCAACTGAAGCACCTTCCTGCATGCATGAGCAGAGCTTTGGGGGAAAAAACTATAATTATCTGAAACTACTGAGTCCTAAAGCATGCTATAAAAAAAAACGGGTACACTGGGAAAAGTCAAACAAGAAATAAACTTTCTGGTTGTTTGAAATTGCATCTTTGTGGAAGCTACTGTTTTTCTTATTATCTCTTGTGAAACATCTTATTTCTTTGTACTATCATCAGTCCTGATCCTTCACCTCTGATTATTGTTTGTGAATTGTTTGTACAATTATCCATATTAGTGGTTCTTTTATCATAACACATTTATGATTAGTTATTTTTAAGATGTCTTCTTTACATCTATATTTGTTTTTCCATTCTTTGAAAGTGTATGTTTTTGTTGCTCATTTTATTTCTTTATAGCTATAGTTATTGGTGAAGCTATTGGGTAACACCATGTAACAATTTTCCAAAAATGTTTTGGTCCCAGTTGTTAAGTGTGTTTTCCTCATTGTTTGTACCCTAAATGAATAGAAAAAAGTTATTATTCCCTGTAAACTTTTCCCCACTGCTTTTGTGGTCAGCACAATGATATTTTGAAATTGATCTATTTTTAAGGATATTCGCCATATTTCAAGATACTTAAGAAGCTTCTGGAATTGTGAGAACTATCAAGAAGTTTCTAGAACTGTCCAGAATTATCTAGAACTTTCTGGGACTGTACAGAATTGTAGGTAGCTGTATAACTACAGTTATATAGGGCCACTATAGCCCTTCCCAGGTATCACCTATAACCCGAATGAGTGGTGTCTCTTCATAGACAGCTCATGCAAGAGCCTCAATGCCTTGCTGCTTCACAATGGGAACAAGTATCCATCTCTTCCTGTAGCTCACTCGGTGCACCTGAAAGAGGAATACACCAGTGTCAAGATGTTCCTAGGTGCCTTGAAGTATGATGAGTACGGCTGGGAAGTTATTGGAGATTTCAAAATGGTGTCATTCCTGATGGGCCTCCAAGGTGGTTTTACTAAGTATACTTGCTTTATTTGCCTTTGGGACAGCCGAGATACTAAAGCGCACTACCACAGGCAGGACTGGCCTCAGCAGACAGAGTTCACTGTGGGGAAGAACAATGTAAAGTGGGAGCCACTGGTTGACCCACCCAAGGTGCTGATGCCACCACTACACATCAAGTTGGGGCTCATAAAACTATGAAAACGCGAGTTAATACATAAAAAATTTAAGCCCTGTACTTCAGAGTAGTTACAGTGAGAGCACTGAGCTGTATGGCTGTGACTACAGAGTGACCGAGTTACAGTGCAGGAGCAGGCGAAGCACATAAAAATTTATCGAGGCCCTGTATGGCTGTGACTACAGAGTGACCGAGTTACAGTGCAGGAGCAGGCGAAGCACATAAAAATT
>ONZH01002431.1:0-30017 GCA_900303285.1 Rhinella marina | reverse complement strand
GTATGCATCAGCGTATAAAGTAACTTATATGTAACATTAGCATACAATTTATAGGACAAGTACGTAGCGAATGAGTAGAAAGCTTTAAGAACATTTTCGAATCTAACGAAGCAAATCTCAAAAAATCCAGATTCGCTTCGCAGCAGAGAATTTCCAAGATTCGTATCGAATCTACGAAGTGGCGAATAGATTCGCTCATCTCTAGCTACTACCTACATTCTGGCTTAGGGTCTTTCATTTGTAACCCTTCTATAGCCCTGACATGTTTGGGCTTCTCAGATAACATTGTGCGCTACCCTGTGTATTGGTGTAGTAGTCACGTATATGCTGATTTTAATCATTTCAACACCCCCCCAATGAAAAGATTTGATTGGAAACTTGTGGATACAAATAAATGGATTTATGCCTAAATTCCTTATCACTCACAGATAAATTTGTGAGCTACCCTGCATATTGGTGTAATAATCACATATATGCTGGTTGGAATTTATTTAACCCCCCCACACACACACACACACACACAAAATTTACACTGTATGCAGACAGAAATAAAGGGAAAAAGATTTAGGCTAGAGATGAGCAAATCTATTCGGCGCTTCATAGATTCGTATCGAATCCTCCATTTTCCCTACTCCGAAGCGAATCCAGATTTTGTCAGATTCGCTTCATATTATTCGTACATGTTCTTAAAATTTTGAACGCTAACACTACGTACGCTACATACGCAACGTACGCATTCTTCTTGCCCCGGCCCCGAAATCGGAAAAATGATGATACGCCCCCTCAAGAGCGGGAAAGTGAAGATACTCCCCCCTCAGAAGCGGGAAAAACCAGCCCGGCCCACCGGGAACTAACTATTTGCACGTATAGGGAGTGAAGACTCCTCCCTCTTTACTCCGACCTCCACTCCAGTTCAAGCCAGACAAGATCCAGTGTCAGACCACAGGAAACAGCATGGCGAAAGAACTGCGACCCAAGTGGGGAGAGATGGTCTTTGGGGACGAGTACCCCGAACCACCGCCCGCTCCAGAGATCAGAGCGGAACAACTGTGCAAGAGAGTCTCACCGGCTCCTGACTCCATATTTGCCTTGCCGGCTGGTGCGGCTGGAGCGTCCTCTTCGCCATCCAGGAGGAGAACAACACCTTCCACTCGGCAGAACCCGATTGTGCCAGCATCGGTGACGGCCCACGCCCAGACCCTATGGGACTACAAGAATGCAGTCGAGGACTGGGTCATCCAGGTACTGGACCATCCAAGGCAGGGAGACCCTACACTGGAGCGGCGAAAGGGAACCGTCCTGTGGTTTTCGGTGGTGCGAGGCTCTGGCTTCCTGGCGGATGACGAGGACGGCAAGGAGTACTTTGTGGGCCGCAGGTGAAACGGCCCTACCTTCCCCAACCCGTCACAGCCTGTACGTGGGGGATCAGGTGGAATACACCCCCATGGCATCCCTGAAAGTCCCCTTTGCTACCGGGGTAACGTTATTATCAAAGCCCCTGGTACCTGCATCACCACCTGAAGTTTTGCCGGAGGAATCACCAGGCGAAGTACCAGTGCGTTGCCTTCAGCAGTCACCAAATGCCACCCTCCGTTTCAGGGAGAAGCCACTGCTGGAGCCTCTGATCCCTGGACTGCCAGTGCCACCACCATCACAGTCCTTTCAGCTGGGTCAGCTGATGACTTCATTGTTTACGTTCCAGTCCACGGTGATCCACCAGTACCAACTACCCTGGAAGATGAAGCCAGCAGCAGCCAGGGGAGCTGGCGCTTCTTCCCTGGGTGCAACCTTGCCTCAACCGCTGCAGCCAGAAGTCCTTACCACTGCTGTCCTGGCAGGAGGAATCCGGAAAAGTAAAGGAGCAAGTGGCTGCAGCGCTCACCAGCGTGACCACCACTCGGACCCGGTCAAGTCCGACTTCTGGAAGAAGAGGGCAGTGGAGTTCCACCACAGCAGCGAGCTTGGCCTACAGGAGGCAGGAGCATCCTCTGATGTCATTCAGCAGTAGCTCAAGCGAGGAGGACTTCAGGTTCCTCATCTAAGGAACCCTACTACTGGCTGATTTAAAGGACACTTCAGGAGGACCTGATGGGAGCCACACCATGGACTGCACCTGACGGGTGAGAGCTAGTTGGCACTTGTTTTGTTTAGTTTGTATTGCCCCCTGTTTGACTCTCACCCAGATGGTGCTAACTGTTCATAACCACCTATATGCTGGTTTAGCCCTTTCACATGTATGGTGGATGTTGGGTCTTTAAAGATGGCTTGTCAGGACTTCTCCCCTCCTTTCTGCAGAAAATTCCCATTTGTGCCTAAGCACGCCTATTCACCCCACCCTTCTCAGGTTATTTAGGAGCCCCCTTTGCAAAGAGGGTTCTCTATTTGCTGCTATTTTATATTATCCATGTGGATTACACGTTACCTGTTTGGATTACAAAATTACCTCACATGGATTACAATTTAATTTTGGACTGTGTTCCAGTGTTTTATCATGCCAAGGAGCCACGAGGAGAGACTCAAACGTATATCTGAGCCTTTTATGCTTACAAAAGTGAAATTGCACTAAAATGTTTGCATAATTGTCTTTGCTGTATATTAGCAATAATGTTTTTACAGGTTCAGCAACGTTCAAGCACTTTAGCCCATTGTGTGTATTCTTTTTCAGGTACTGCAATGTGTCCTATTATGCACTTATTGTACGGTGTTTTTTAGTAAATTATGTACTTAGCCAGATAGCTAGCACCTTACTTTTCTACCTCATATGGACTGCCTATAAAGACTGAACGCCGCGGCTTAACCTCATGCATATGACGCAATGGCGAGTCAATAGTACGCTAGGGATTCGTACGCACTTTGTACGCTAATGCTTACGTATTGCGTACTTTTAACAACACTGACTGTATGTTTGTAATTTGTGTAGGAATGTTCACAAAACAACGATTATTTTTTAACGCAAATTCGACCAAATAAATTCGTATTAAGAACGAATCTTGTGAGAAATTCGTCGATTATTCGCCAAAGCAAATTTTGGATGATTTGCTCATCTCTAATTTAGGGCTAAATTCGTTATCACTCACAGATACTTTTGTATGCTACCCTGTGTATTGGTGTAGTAATCACGTATATGGTTTGAATATAATCCAACAAAACAAAAAAAAAATAATAATTGGAAACTTATGGATAGAGAAATAAAGGGAAACAGATTTGGGTCTAAATTCCTTATCACTCTCGGATACTTTTGTGCACTACCCAGTGTTTTGTTGTACTGATCACCTATCCTGTTTTAATTAAATTGAACAACCCTCCAAAAAAAATAAAATTCCAACCATGAGGAAATATAAATGAACGTATACAGATGATTAAGGGCCAGGAAACAGACCCTTAATATCACGTTATCACTCACAGACTTGTTGCTCTACCCTATGTATTAGTGTACTGATCTCCTATATGATGGTCTAATTAAATTGAACAAAAACAAATTGGTTGGCACACCACAAGTGTATCAATTGGTGCTCTGTGATCGGCAGAACTCCCAATATCCTAGAGAAGGCAAAATCACGGCAAAATCACAGTTAATTTGCAAAATCAGAAGGATGCTTTATTTGGTATCTACATTGTTAAATAAGGCCAACGTTAACGTTTCGGTCCTCCCGGACCTTGATCACGGCCTACAATATATACATTAAACACAATTAGTAAAAGACAATATGACAAAATTAGTCACAGTTAACAATTACAAAACACAAGACATATAATACATTATATACAATGTGACACAAAACAATGAACAATTGTACACTGTTAGTGATAGGAGTCGGTCAAAAAAGTCGCCAGAATATGCAAAGTAGCAGACAGAACAATATTATCCAAGATAATAAAATTATCTGGACAAAATAGATCCCAGGTAATAAGTAATTAGAGTATATATATATACTTATAAGATATAGAATGATAGCCTCATTTGTAGAGATAACATTATTGTGTGAGTATAGTGATAAAAGGTAAGACAGAGAAATGCATTCTATTATTGATTTAAACCGTAAGGGACATTTTCCTGTCCCTTCTAATCTTAGCAATGTCGAAATACAATCTTTAAAGCATTTACAGAATGATAAGTCAATCACTATAAAGCAGGCGGACAAAGGGGGTGCAATAGTGATTATGGACACCACTTATTATCTTCAGGAGGTCCATAGACAGTTGCCAGATACATCTACATACCAACTAGTCCAGTAAAATCTTACAACACAAATTGGACATCAAATAACTACCGTTCTAGACGAGTATCTTGAATTTGGGGTTATTGACCAAATGACATATACCTATCTATGTAATGAACATCCTATCATTCCTGTCTTCTACATTCTCCCGAAAATTCATAAAGATCTACACAAACCCCCCGGTCGCCTCATTGTGGCATCTACTGATTCTATTTTAGCACCCTTTTCTATTTTTTTGGAGAAGATCTTCACACCTATGGTACAACTGACTAAGTCATTTCTACTTGATACTTCCAGTTTCTTGCAATTAATTAGGATACTGTATAGGATTCCCCCCAAATGTGATTACATTAGACGTAAACAGTCTATATACGTCTATTTCTCATATTGACGGTGTCAAGGCGGTGGAATATGTTTTGTCTAAATCCTCATTTACATCACTTGAACAGTCCTTTTGCCTTAAACTGCTTGAATTAGTGTTATATAATAATTTCTTCATGTTTGGAGATTATTATATTCAAAAGAGGGGAACTGCAATGGGGGCCAATGTGCCCCTTCCCCCCCTTATGCAAACCTCTATATGGAAAAATATGAGGAAGATTTTGTATACACACATCCCCTCTTTGTACAACACGCGTTAATTTGGCGTCGATACATCGACGACGTGTTTTGCATATGGACAGGTGACACTAATTCATTCAATACTTTTTATGAATATCTAAATGGTGTAAATGAGGACTTACAATTTACCGCTTATTTTGATTCTAGTAGGGTTAGTTTTCTTGACACCCAGGTTCTTAAAGATGCTCAAGGGGTCCTTACCACTGATCTTTTCACAAAATCTACAGATCGTAACGCACTACTGATGTACTCCAGCTGCCATCCCATGAATACAAAGGAATCTCTCCCCAGATGGCAGTTTACTTGGGTTAGTCATATTGTGAGCGATCCCATGATTAGACAGACACGTCTTACCGAAATGGCTCAGAAATTTCATAATCGGGGCTATCCAAATAATTTTCTTAAAAGGAATTGGACCGTATAGGACAGGATATTCCCCCTAAAATGAAATCTTCTATTCCGCGTATACCATTTGTGGCTACCTACCATCCAATTATGCCCAAATTTCAAGTAATAAAAAAACATTGGTCAATTCTTAATAAATTTTACCCTAACATACCGGAATTTTTTGAACCAGTCTGAATTTGCCACAAGCGCCCTAAAAGAATATGTGACTCCTTAAATAGAGCTGATGTGGGTGCACAAAAAGTGGGCCCTACACAAACTACTCTCTTAATGCCAAAACGTGGAACTTTTCCATGCCTTAATTGTGCTTGGTGCACACATGTGACAAAAGGCCAAACATTTTCACATCCTCTTTCAGGCAGAACCTACAATATTCGTGGTTTCTTTACCTGTGCTACCTCATATGTGATTTATCTCATCAAATGTACGTGCAGTCTCGCATACATTGGGGGAAACTTCCCAGTGTGTGCGAGACCGCATTAGCACACATAAGTCCTACATCAGATGTAAAAAAGAGGATCTTCCTATCCCGGATCATTTTATAAATGCTGGTCATAACATCAATCAGCTGAAATTCCAGATTGTCGAACAGGTCCCCCTTCCGCGTAGAGGCGGTAATCATAAACTAAACTTGGTCAAACGTGAGGCCTTCTGGATCCATGAGCTTAGGACCCTGGCTCCAGCAGGTCTTAATCGTGATTTTGAATTATATATCTAGTAAACTCTGTGTTGTAGAGCTATATTCTAATAATTTATTTTCACATATTATTTCAGATTATATCGGACATTTCTACCATTCAGGTAACCCTTGGCTGTTAGCTACTAACACCGTCAGCTATGTTACTAACACATTTAGTCTTGGTTTATGCCTGTACTTCATTTATACTTTTATATATACTTAGGTAGTGTGGTACATTATCTGGGGTCACTTTACAGTGGGCCATTACTTATTTGTTTTTTACGTTCCATTATACCTTAAGTTTACTACTTATGTGGCCCTCTGTATAGTTGCCCTATGATGTACTATTAGCGTTATGATGTAAGGGCAAGATTAGCTTTTACTTTGCCCTTAGTCATTTAACCCCTCAGATGCTGTGGTCAAACTTGAAACCGGAAACCCAGAACCATGCACTTCACAGGCATAAATGCTTCCCCTCAGCAGAAATGGGGGAAGCGTTCCTTAAAAGTAATGATCCTGAGCCTGTACTAGGCTTACAGCCTCATTACTTACATATTCAGGCAAACAGGTGGCAACACTGAATTGTAATATAGCTATTTCTGTATAGGATAATGAAGAAATTTCCATTACTCTATACAAATTGCAATCTGATGATGTTATAATGTGCTATGGATCACAGCCATATATTACTGGTGGAGGCTGTGCTGCACGCTATCATCGCAGTAAGAGTTCTACCACATGCTAGGACGTATTGTTGTACGGAAGGCTCCTGACGAGACACCTTAATTGAAGGTGTTGAAACACATTGAGCTTTTGAATCTACAATAGACTATGCTACCAGAAGTTGGAGCAGAGAACAGTTGAGCAAAAAGCATATATGTTCATAGGAGAGTGACAAGGGACTGGAACAATTAAAAGTTTGCAAATGCACTGAGGATTATTTATACAGTGCATAACATGTGAAAACATCATCACACCTGGCCATGTCAATCGAAGTGGAGAGGGCATGGCAGTTGCGGAAAGAGCAGAGCCTCTAGGTGTAATGGCAATGTCCCATTGCTCCTAGATGTATAAAGGTATGGTTGCACAACATATAATAAACAATAAGAGTAGAAATAAATTTAGATATATGTGGCGCTATGCCGACTAAAGATAAAAGAGGAAGTCCTTAGTTACACATATTTGCAAATGCGTGATCATGCCCACTCACCAATCGTCACGGTAACTTCCTGTGGAGTGGGTCCCTACACTCATCTATGCCTCTGTTCAGACTACACCCAAGTCTCCATTATTCAGGGCGTGTGGAACCAGCTAAATAGGTATCTTACCAGGAAGTCCTGGGTGAATGGGCGTCGTCAGGTCCAAAAGGAGTATGCGAGACTCAGTATATAACGATAAAAACTATAATGAAAAGTTCGGACCAACGATATATATATATATATATTTTTCATAAGTGCATATCCATAAAGCAGAACTATAGATGTATAAAGGTATGGTTGCACAACATATAATAAACAATAAGAGTAGAAATAAATTTAGATATATGTGGCGCTATGCCGACTAAAGATAAAAGAGGAAGTCCTTAGTTACACATATTTGCAAATGCGTGATCATGCCCACTCACCAATCGTCACGGTAACTTCCTGTGGAGTGGGTCCCTACACTCATCTATGCCTCTGTTCAGACTACATCCAAGTCTCCATTATTCAGGGCGTGTGGAACCAGCTAAATAGGTATCTTACCAGGAAGTCCTGGGTGAATGGGCGTCGTCAGGTCCAAAAGGAGTATGCGTTGGTCCGAACTTTTCATTATAGTTTTTATCGTTATATACTGAGTCTCGCATACTCCTTTTGGACCTGACGACGCCCATTCACCCAGGACTTCCTGGTAAGATACCTATTTAGCTGGTTCCACACGCCCTGAATAATGGAGACTTGGATGTAGTCTGAACAGAGGCATAGATGAGTGTAGGGACCCACTCCACAGGAAGTTACCGTGACGATTGGTGAGTGGGCATGATCACGCATTTGCAAATATGTGTAACTAAGGACTTCCTCTTTATCTTTACTCCTAGAGACTCATTTGCATGTATTAAAACATTATTTTTCTCAGCAATGCGGACAAATATGAACATGGGACCGACACAGACGCCTTCAGCTACCAAGTGCACATGCAGCAGGTCAGCCAGTTTCATAGGTACAAATCTGCTGACAGATGCTCTTTAAAGGGAATCTGGCACTAGGAAATTGACTTTTAAACCAGGCACAAAGCCTTGTAGATATCCGTATTTTGCACACCACAATTTGCAGACCGCAAAAACATGTGCATGTACCCTAATGAATGATATTTTTTACTTGGCAATCTGTCACAATTTACCCCTTTCACATAAATGGGAGCAGCTCCATTGACTACACAATGGATGGAGCTATATAGCTGCCGCATCGACCAAAGGCTCCAGAGTTACTCACAGCTGATAGATAGCTGATAGATGGGGGTGCGGAGTTTCAGACAGTTGATGGGCGAGGTGCATGGTGTTGGGTGATCATACCATATATTGATGGCATATCTTATACAACAGAACTACCGGAAACCCCTTTAACAGTGAATTTCTTGATGACGGACTCTCTTTTAGCAGGAAAAAGTAGATTTCACATACTGAAAAGACATTAAACATATTTCTTATTAAACATATCTATATTTTTTGCATGGAAATAGATTTAAATATAAAGAAATGATGACTGTGCTTGCTGGTCTACATATATTTAAGATAACCTACAATTAATTAGAAGAGCTCTGTATAAGATGATAAAGAACACATTGAAAGGATAGCAAAGCAGGCAGAGATTAGTGATTAGTGATTAAACTGCTGGTGAGAGGTCAGCCATAACTAATAAGAGCCGCATCACATCACAGATTAATCCTGATGCAGGATAAATTAATAATCCAGGACTGAAGTTTATATTACAGTAACTGAGCCAGTATGGGAAAGCATCTTGTAACATTCTTAATGTGCCTTCAATGTTCGAACCTTTAATGTCTGCACAACTTTGGTTGGCCTTTTAATAAAAACTGCTATTTCATTTAATCCTAGTTTTAAACTACAGATATCAAGTTCTAAATTAGTGCATGGAAAACAGAGTGGAGCCTGAATCTGGTTAGTTTTTGTATGAAACTTCTCATGTTTCCCCATGCACTGCATTTTTATAAAATGATATTGTGTATCTAAATAAAATGATCCATCTTGTGTAATAACAGGGACACACAATCATTTAAGTACTACTATTTAAGGCCCATTCACAAAGGACGACACACCAGGCAATTATCAGGAATGAACTGTTTATTCCCGATAAATGTCTGTTCATCTGTGGAGGTGAGAGCTGCAATTACACAATTATCTCCTCTGTATGGGAATGAGCAATCGTTACTGTGATCACCACAGAGAGTCTTTGCTTCTGGGCAGCAGATTGCTGCTTAGATAGCCTATCCTAGGAACAATCGTTCCCGATAATTGCCGTATGTGAAGGTGCCACGAGATCTGCTGTCCAGAAGCAATGATTCTCTATGTGGTTAAGCAACACAGTAGTGCTCGCACATCACCAGACAAAAGAGATGATTACTGCATGTATATATACAACTCTGACCTCCTCAATCAAGAATACAATTATAGGGAACAAATGTCTTGTTTCCAAAAATTGCCTGCTGTATCAGCCCATGTAAATGGGCCAATAGATGGCTGCAGCTGCTATTCTTTCACCCAGTGAACTAAAGGTTGCTCCCTGATCGGGTGATCTGTGACACTCTTACATGGGGCAATTATGGGGAGCAAGCATTTACAAGAACATTCCTGCCCAATAAATGCCCCAATCATTGGCCCATGCAAAGGAACCTTTAGTGTCAAAGTGAAAAGAAAAAAAAAATAATTAAAAAATCATCCTTTTGGACTGTAACTTACTGTGATCACTTAATTGTATTATTTTGTATCATTTGAGTTTGGGTCATTAGACCTGCTATTGGGCCACACTCAAAAATGGGTTCTTGTATTACAGTCATGTGAAACCAGTCGTAATTGTAGCCATATTTCCTGCATAGTTAAAGAGGTTATCCCAAGACAATAACTAATCCCTACCCACAGGGGATAACTAGAATTTGGGTGATCAGTAGAACAGGGCCCAGGTTCTCAATTTGAATGGAGCTGCAGACACACACACTTGTGTGTTGCCCATTTAACTTCATGGGACTGCCAGAGATAGCTGAGCAGCTATCTCCTATTAAGCCACTTACATGCCTGCAAGTATTTCTAGATGATATCTTTTAACAGCGTCGATTTGACCCTTATCTATAGTATTGCTTCCATAATTACAAAGGAAATACATCTCTCCCTAGATTTTAAAAGTGAAATAGAACTCACATATAATTGACACCATGCACAAAATAAGGATTGTAATGAAAAGTAGATATTAGCATACTGGCATCTGATAATCTACATAGTTGCAGTAGACAGTACAGGTTGCCTATGCTGGGCAGCTCAGCAGCGCACATAGAGGCTACAATACTCCGTAGCAAATATTAAGATGGGGGCTATTTCTGGTGCTGGTTAATATCATTACACCCCTAACCAACTTGGAGTGGAGGACTTAGTGCTTGCTTGCACTAGCATATCCTTTCTATTATTCCTGGGTTGATTCTTCACATGAATGTTTGCTTACATCACAGGGAATGAGGAGAAGGGAATCCTGCATGTGTACTCCGTACCCCTTAAAATGAGTTGCTACCAACTGGGGATTGGTATGCCATAGCAGACACTTGGGCAGGTATACCCTTGTTTGGGCAACTTTCAGGCTGTTTTCATACAAACTTCCTGCATACCTTATGCTGAGTGGGACAATCTGGTCAACACTGTCATCACTCCATACAATCCTATAAACAATTAAATAACAGAGATGCAAAATGGAGCACAAACTATAAAAAACAGTAACAGGACATGAATAGCAAGTTAATATGACAGATGCTAATCTGAAACATGTAACTATAAGATAGCCATATCATGAGTTGAATTTTTAGCTTATGACACTAAGACCTCTGGCTATTTTTAGGTCAAGGACACTTTTCAGTCCAAATAAATCTGCCAAGTTACTTTTTTATCTTCTATGGTCTTTTAGTAGCTTGAAGATATTAATGTAAATGTGACAATTCTTTTAAGAAGTTCTTACTAATTTACATTTTGATTCAAACTGTTCTACTCAGGTGTGATTTATGCTAAATACGGTGAATGATTTTATGCGCTTTCATCATTTTAATGTGTGAGGGAGCCATCTCCTGACCCTCGTTTATTAAAGGGTTGATTCTTTGCTAAGTTCCTTGATGCTAAAGGCAACTTCCCAACTTTTTGTTTGATTGTAATTCTTCAGAAATTGCTTACATTAACCTTTTAATGCGTTAATTAGTTTTGCTCTGCCTCTAGTTTTACAGGGCAGATAAGGTGTGCAACCTATCGGGAATTATTCAGTTGACAACGTTACACATTACGTTTGAATGCACTGAACCAATTTTACAAGATAATTTCAGAGAAGCTGTTCTGCAAATATTAAACAGCAACATTATTAACACTGCATCAAATTAATTCTTAAAATGTTGTTTAACATGTCAGTTCTCTTAGTGAAGCTCTCTTAGTAATTTCTGCAGGTGGAAATTTCTGTATCTTTTCAACGTTTCAGTACAAAACATTGAGACATATTTATCAGATGTTTTTCACTACTATTGTGGCTTAAAAAGTCAAAAAATGATGCATTATTATAATGTATTTTAAAGTTCCATTAATTCCATGTACAGCCAGCTGGGGTTAAACAAATATTATTCTGCCACAGATGTACGTTAGAGAAGTCTCTGACTGGTTGTGAGTGGTAATCTCTGTACAAGCAATGGTAGATAGCTGAACTCACTGATATCCCATAGGTCATGGTACCAGTTGCATGTGAAGATCCACTGAGGAGGATACAAATGGAGATGCTTTGGTATTGATATTAACATATAGAGGACATTAGAGTTCAAAACAAATGCTCTCTCCAGCTCTGTGTCTGTTGCAGAAGAAAAACACCTCAGGACAGAGAAACAGGAAATGATGTCACAGAAAAGGTGGAGTAAACAGAGAGCAAAGACATATGGGAATTACATTATACATTCAGAAAACCTATAACAAGAATGACCACAGGGTGGCAGCATTACAAAGTAAGGTCATGATATAATAACACCAAATAGGCAATTAATCATAATGGAGAAAATAAATGCTGGGACAGCACAAATATAAAAATACAATAAACAAGAAACTATTAACAGACAGGTACAGAGGGGTAGCGGAACCTGCTTGGAAGGGCTTTCAATCTATAAGGAATGGGGTGCATGCCATATTTATTTTATTTAATCGTTTTAATGGAAAGTTTCCAATACATTACAGAAACATTAGCGTACAATGCGTAGCATTAGCATACAAATGCATATGCATTAGCATACAAATGCGTACGCATTAGCGTTCATTGCATAGCATTAGCATACAAATTCATATGCATTAGCGTACAATGCGTAGCATTAGCATACAAATTCGTATGCATTAACATACAATGCGTAGTATTAGCGTACAAATCATCAGATGCGTACTCTATTTGCGATATTGTTCTGCGCTCACGCGATTCTCCTGTGATCGCTAGCGCTGCTACATCTGTAGTTACCCACCTCATTTAGGCTGCATGATGATACAGTCCAGTTAGCTAATCGTTTAAATGAAATGTTTAATCAAACTACTTTACAGACTTTTGATGCATATACTAATATATCTGCTTTTGTTAATTATACTATATGTAGTTTGTCCACGCTGCAGCATCGTATGGAAATGAATAATGCAAAAATTGAATTAAGAACCTGGAATTATGAGGTCTGGAGAAAATTCTTAAGGAATCTCCTAACCAAGGATGTATGGTTGACCCCCAGGAGTAAAGAAGTCAAGTGTGGAAAAACCTGATGTACAGGCACTTTTAATGCGTTAAGGATAAGAGCAGGTTCCAGTTGTGACCATATGTCAATTTGTTGTTATGCCCATTTCATATGACGGTGAGGAGGGTGTTCCAGAGTTTTGGTATCCTGAAATCCGAGGTTCATGGTTAGATGAAAAGAATCAGACCTATGACATAACCTTATGTGAAGAAACAAATGATGGGTCCGTGTGTGGCACAACCTCAGCTATATATGAGCCTTGTTTGCTCCAACACCAGACTAATTTATGTAACCTAGGAAGAATACCCGTTAGTGTAGGAAATAGGTTCACATAAGAAGGGCCGAAAACTAATATTGTTCCTTCTAGATCTATCCTCTAGGTTACAAATCTTTACTTTCATCCATTTACTCTCCTTCTGCATATCTGTAACCCTTTTTTGCATTTCTTTAAGTTCTATTTCTATAGAGGGCACCTTAATTTCTATCTGGGTTATTCTTTCTTTTATCTTAGACATGTCATCACGTACAATATTAGAATGCTGGGTTTAACTGAGGATATTGAAGATGTGGAGTTAACTGAGTTCTTGGGGAAGTGGTTTCAGGAGATTTTTGGTGAATATACTCAATCGGTGACCTCCTGCATTGAGAGAGCTCATAGAGTTCCGTTCAGGAAACCCCCCCCAGGTAGCCCAGCAAGAACGGTTATTATTAGGTTGCTAAACTCAAGGGATAGGGATATTATCCTAAAGAAAACTAGAGAAAAGGGAAATTTAGAATACAATGGGACCAAAGTATTCTTATATCCGGATTTCTCTCATGAGACGCAAAAAGCCAGAGTTACATTCAGGGAGGTAAAAAAGCGTCTCTTTGAGGCAAAAATTCAGTTTTCATTGCTTTTCCCTGCTAAATTAAGAATACAATATAACAATAAGGTTTTGTTCTTTGATAATGCTAAAGATGCTAGTGATTGGATGGAGGGAAAAGGTTGGTGAGGAGGGGTTATGAATTTGATTAATTGATTCCTGAATGCTTGTTCTGGGGATGGCCTGGGGGTTGGGGGTGGGGGGGAGGGGGGACGGAGCTGGATAGTGGGGAGCGAGTGGTTAATGGTCCAAGTATAGAGGGATGGGAGTAGGTTTTTCTCTCATGCCAAGCGAGGGGGGGTGTTGGGAGGTGGGGGGTGTTGGGAGGTGGGGTGGGTTGGGGTGGAAATAGGATTTTGTCTCGAAGGGGGAGGAAAAGGGAAGGAAAAAGGAAAAAATTTTTTTTTTTTTTTTTTTTTTTTGTATTTTAAATGAATCCGGTTATAAGGATTTTGACATGGAATGTTAGAGGTTTGGGTGACCGATTAAAACGAAAGTCTGTGATAGATAGGGTAGTTAGGTATCTTCCTGCAATTGTGTGTCTTTTAGAGACGCATCTAAATGAAGAAGGAGTAGATAAGCTCAAGATGAATTGGGCTAAATATGAAGCTCATTCTACGTTTTCTACCTATTCGTCAGGTGTGTCAATCTGGATTCATAGGAATGTCGATTTTGAAGTTATAGAAAGCCAAATTGATGAGAGGGGGAGATTTATCTTTGTTTATGGTAGACTGAATCGGACCCTGACTGTTCTTGCATTTGTATATATTCCGCCGCCGTTCTCCTCAGATATATTAGTTCAACTAGTTGAATATGTAAACAGCAGAGATCACTCTCAGTTGTTCATTAATGGGGATTTCAACTGTGTAATGGACATAAAAGAGATAGGATGAGTTTTGCTGGAGGGAGCCTTGTGGGGAACACCCCCCTGAGGAGAATGGCGGCGGAGTTTGGATGGCTGGATGCATGGGAGGAGTTAAATCCAGGTAAAAGGATGTTCTCATGTTATAGCGCCTCGCATGCGTCAGCATCAAGAATTGACACGGTTCTAACTAATGCTAATTCTTTGGGCATGGTGAAAAAAATTAGTTATGAATCTAGGTCGATATCAGACCATACTCCTGTTTTGTTAGAAATTAAGGGGAAAGAAATCTGTAAACCCAGAGTTAAACCTTTGAAGATAAACCCTCATTGGTTAACCTTGGTAAATTGCAAGCATATAGAGGAAGAATTAAAAATATTTTGGGAAATAAATGATCAGTCGACGAATGTACTTATAGTGTGGGATACTTTAAAGGCATACCTCAGAGGAATTTTGTATAAGGAGATCTGTTCATTGAAAAGACAATTTAGCAAGGAAGAACGAGAAAAAAGAAGGATGTAGAGAAGGAACAAGCTAGTTTTGCAGAATCTCCTAGTAAAGAAGGTTTAGAAAAATTGAGAATCATTCAGGGTCAATATAATGAATTTCTTCAGAAGAAAATTCAACACAAGATGTTTTTCAATGGGAGTAGAATGTTTGCGGAAGGGGGTAAACCAAACAAATTACTAGCGAACATAATAAAATGCCAACAAGGGGGTAATAGTATCCCATCTATAAGAAATAGAGCCGGAGAAATAGTGACGGATGGTAATCAGATTAGAGATGAGTTTGTCGGGTTCTTTTCAGAGGTTTATAGTGCGGAAGTAGAAATAGATGAGAAGGAGATACTAAAATTTCTGGAGCAGAGTAATCTGCGTAAATTGGATAAGGAGCAGGGGGAAGTTTTGGGTCAGCCTATTAAATTGGTTGAATTAGAACAAGCTCTGGCATCAACCTCTGGTAATTCCGCCCCGGGTAGTGATGGTCTCCCCTTTGAAATCTATAGAAGATTTAAGGCAGTTTTGCTCCCAATCCTTGTTAAAATTTTTAATGAATCCTGTAAACAGGGTAAACTGCCTGAATCAATGTTAGAATCTAATATAGTGCTAATACCGAAAAAGGGTAAAGATAGACAAGATGTTGAAGCATATAGGCCCATTTCTCTTATTAATACAGACATAAAGCTTTTTTCAAAGGTGCTGGCGTTTAGACTTCGGGAATTTGTGCCTGTATTGATAGAAGAGGATCAAGTGGGCTTCATTAAGGGACGTAACCTTGCTGACAATGTGGAAAGATTATATGCCAACATTCAGATTAGGGGTGAGGCTCCCCGCTCTGTCCTGTCTTTGGATGCCGCAAAGGCATTTGACAGGGTAGAGTGGGGATTCCTCTGGAGATGCCTAGAGGCGTTTGGGTTAGGGCAAGGATTTGTTAGTAAGGTTGAGTTGATGTATAGGAATCCCTTGGCTAGAATAGTTATAAATGGGGAGATCTCGGATGAGGTGGGATTATATAGAGGGACACGACAGGGGTGCCCCCTATCCCCACTGTTATTTAATTTATATATTGAGTCCTTGGCCTCATTCATTCGAAGCAGCGAGATCTATGAGGGTTTTGGTTTAAATGGAAAGAAGGAAAGAATTGCGTTATACGCAGACGATATATTACTGTTTATTACTAATGCTAAAACGGGACTGGGTCGGATTAAAATGATACTGGAAAAATTTGGGGACCTCTCAGGCTTTAAAGTTAATTGGGAGAAGTCTTGTTTGCTCCCTCTGGATGAGGCCCAGGACTCTGTCCCTTCCAATGTAATAGTAAAGGCAGAAGAAAATATGGAATATTTAGGAATAAAGGTTACAAAAAATCCCTCGGATTATCTGAAGGATAATTTAAAACCGCTTCTTAGTAAAATAGAGAAGAAAGTAGATATATGGATAAAACTTCCCCTATCAGTAATGGACAGAATTTCCTTGATTAAAATGGTTATTCAACCGCAATTGTTGTTTGTTATCACATTGTCCCCATTGTGGATAAATGATAATTGGTTTAAAAAGATAAGATGTTTAATGAATAGATTAATCTGGGGGAGGAAAAAAGTGAAAATAAAATATGATATATTGTGCCAGACGGAAGGGTATGGGGGGTTTAATGCCCCTAATTTTAAATGGTACTATATGGCGAACATTATAAAACAAATGTGCAATTGGAAGAAGAATAAAGTTATTCAGTATATGCTAAAAGGATTAAAAACAGATACACTGAGTTTTTTTACTGTAATAGATAGTGGGGGTTTAGAGGGTGGTATATTTTGTTTTTTATATAAGAATATTTTTTATAGGTCTTGGAGATGGATTAAGACATTTTGTCATGTTAAAGGAAGCACTAAATTCACTGCATTATGGAATAATTCAAATTTAAAGGAATTTAAGAAGATTCTGGATTACTCACATTGGGAAAAAATAGGTGTGGATAAATTAGAGCACATATTAGAAAATAATAATTTTATTTCTTTTTACGAGTATCAACAGAAGGATAAGGTTCAAGGGTTAAATTGGTTGAAATATCTTCAATTAAAACACGCATTTGAAAACACTAAAGGGAAAGAGGTGTTAATAGTATCAAACCATCCATTAATAGATAAAATAGCTGTAGGAGATAGGGAATTCAGTAAAATAGGTATACTGTATAAAATGTTTAGGCAAGAAAGAGATATCAGGATAGGTTGGAGAGGTAAGGAAGGATGGCGGAGAGAAGTAGGTAACATTGAAACATCTAAATGGTTTCAGTTACTTAAACAGCCTAAACAAATGCTTGTGCATATGAACCATAGATTTATACAATATAAAATCTTACATAAAAAGTATGGTTCGCCAATAGATCTCTTGAAGTTTGGTTATAGGGATAATAGCAATTGCTTAAAATGTCATCAGAGCGAAGCAGATTTTTTGCATTTAGTTTGGGGATGTATATATATTCAAAGGTTTTGGATGGGAGTTAGAGAGGAGATAAATAGAAGAGAAAACACTATTATTCCAGAAGATATTTTGACTTTGGTACTTGGGGAAATTCCAGAGCAGGCCCCTAACCCTAGAATGATCTATAGGGCGCTGTTCTATGCTAGACTAACTATTACACGGACTTGGTGTTCAGCTCAACACCCCTGCATAGTTGCATGGCGATCCTTATTAAATAAAATAAAAAGCTATGAGTACATGTTGCTCAAGGACAAACAGAAAGGTTTTATCTTGCATAGGAAGATATGGAAAAATTGGTGATTTTTTTTTTTTTTTTTTCCCCTCTCTTCGAGACATTAGGGTTGGGGTGGGGGGGAGGTAATATAATGGTATGCTATGATAATAATGTTAAAGATCTGTATTTTTAAATGTATTAAAAGCTTAAAATCATGTAATCATGTAACTGAATAATGTTAAAGAGATATATTTTTATATGTACTAAAAACTTAAAAATAAAAATGAAATTAAAAAAAAAGAAGGGCCGAAAACAGTATGTCTGGTGACTAACGACAATGCTACAATGAAGCCTTTTAGTATGACCGAACCTTTCTCTGGGCGTTTGCATAATGTCTCACTCTTACACTGAAGGAATGAAACCTTTGTTTTTAAGGATGACATCTTCCAGGTAATAGTGGGAGACGTTCATGTGGAAGAATTTGATGACATGAGTAAATTTGTCCTTCTATTTAACCAATTGGGAACCCTGTTGAAGAACTCAGAACATGTTAGCAAGCATGTAGCAAAATATAATCATAGCCTCCAGAATAGTTTGTTAAGAGCTATTATTGACCAAGGGAGATTGATAGATCTGTCCTCCCAGATCAGAGATGAGAGGGCCTATCACTGGTATGATGTATTTTCAGGATTTTTACCAAGTGCAACTTCAATCATCAATTGAATTTTTAACCCCATATTAATATTGTTTCCTTCTTGCAGCTTGCAATTTATGGGCATACTATAGGGTGAAGAACATGGTCGACTGGCTGCAGATACAAAGGTTATGAAAGGTCAGGACTAGCCCCAGAGTGAGGATAGGGACCATCGATCAGTTGTCACTGGCCAGATGGGCAAGTAGGTATGGAAAGATGTTTTGTTTTGTTAAAAGAATAGGCTCACCTGAATCATCTAATGGGGGAAATGTTAGGGTCAGGAATCCATGTTGTATCTGCACCGCCATGTTTGCCCTTTCCTTACTTTATATATGTGAAGAGAGGACCTTCTGGGAAGAATACTAAGTTATTTGATAAAGCACTAAGAACAGGAGAACAAGTTATGATGTCATGATGCGCATTCTGTACCAGTAAGCAATGTAATAAAGTGCAAAGATAAGCATGTAGTTAGCAGATGTTTTTTTTTCTGTCAAGTTTGTTTCTATAACCTTGGGGTGGTTGGTGTAGCTATGGGCTAAATGCCTCTTTTTGCTCATATCATATAAAAGATGTAACCTTTGTTATAATAAACCAGTGATTGCATCGGCTTCACATCCTGACTCTGCCACAGTCACTCCGAGCTCGTACTTTCTGCTGATTTGGACCTCACACAACACCAACAGGGGTCTTGATTAAGGTGTCCCCAACATATTGTAGCTTCTTTTCCACACAGAGACCATTGGTGGGGTGTCCTTTAACCACATAAAGGCTATAAGGGCTATGGACGTCATTCACATCTGTATAATGACAGATCTATATGCATGTGGAAACCTCTGATAGCTCATGCCAGACCGGTAATTTCTGGTGATAGGGCAATCTTAGTTCTGCATGTCTTGCTGATCTCACCATCTATATATTTCCAAAAGGAACATATAGAGGGGCCCATTCACCAGATATGCAAAAATGTTCTGACCCCTCCCTGGCATCTCCAGCAAACATTAGTTGTGGCTAACTCCATGGAAAGGAGTGCCTCTGGAGTTTTGTACCAACGAGATAAGAGTTTTTTATGGCTTTCTTGCAATCTGATACAGAATAGAATAGCTGTAAGAATGGTGTAAAATAGACTTAGAATCCTGTTCTATTTGGAAACCCAATTCTTGCTCCCATGAGACGAGAAATACGAATAACCCAGGCATCATAGATGACAGAAAATGAGCATTTAACGAGCATATACTCTGCCCAATCCTTTGGAGGGCAATTTCAAACTCAAAGACTTTTGTCAGATTGTGGACTTAAATTTGTGAATGCTAAAAAATGCAAATTATCACTTCCAATCATACTATTAAAGTCTGATTCCAAGGTGACGGAAACTTAACAAAGACGTCCTCAATGCTGAAAATATCTAATGACTTCCACCAAGCATCTCTTGTGTTAATGTTGCCACCATTAAAGTGGGTATAAATGGGTTGGAATGGCTGGCAAGGGAAACAGGACCAGTTTTAATTTAGCATTCACCTCCTGCCACTCTCTGGATTTAGTCAATATTCTAGAAAAGATCAGCGAGCCTCTGTTACCTGAACGTATCCAAAATAAATTTGTGTTTCTAGCAGGAGCTAAATCATGTTCCAGCTGTATACTGAGAGAGGGTGGTGATGGCCTCCACAAATAAACACATCTAGATGTGTGGGAGGCCCAGTAATACAGTTGTAAATCTGGCAATGCCATGCCTCCTCTTTCTTTTGAATAAGAAGGCTGTATGTTATTCTAGGATTTCTTCCAGTCCATAGGAACCCAGAAAACCTAATGCCTAACAGACAAAAAGTAACTCTGAAGTATATGAATTAGAAGGAACTGTAGGATATATGTAATCTTCAAGAGTATATAGGATTTAAAGGAAAAGTTTATCTGCCAGTTAAAACCAATTAGCAACACATATATTTTTTTTCTAATTAGTTTTAATTTTCAGATTACAATTTTTTCAATTATATTTCCTGAACATGATTATGGGGGCTGCCATCTTGCCTAAGCTGTTCTTAACAGTACTTAGAGAACATTAAAAAATTGCTTTACGGCAGCCACTGGGCTATAGACACAACGGACTGAAGGGGATCTCATTAACGTCTATAAGAGAGTTTTCTAGGCATGCAGAGCTCAGGAGGGAGCTGATAAGCTGTGATATCACCCATTGTGAATAGTGGATGTACACAGGTAATATAATGAGTCTGTAATGTAAACCAGATAAGGCCTCTTTCACATTAGCGGCAGGTGAAGGGTGCCGCCGGATCCGTGCTGCCGCAAGTACACGTGAGGAGCCGGAGCAGCTCTCCGACCCCACACGTGTCACATACACATACACACACACATACACACACACATAGACATACACACAGACATACTTACATGCTCCCAGCATGCTCCGCACAGCACAGGAGGACGGCGCGCACATAGGAAGATTCCCCACAGCGCCCTCTGCTGGAGGGAGAATCTTCCTATGTGCGCGCAGTCCTCCTCCTCCTGCGATGTGCTGAGCTGCTGGGAGCATGTAAGTATGTCTGTGTATGTGTAGGTCTGTGTATATGTCTGTGTGCATGTCTATGTGTATGTCTGTGTGTATGTGTCTGTCATGTGTGGTGTACTGTGGACGGATCCGTCATGAACTCAATGGAAAGTCAATGGAGGACGGATCCGTTTACTGAGTGTGTCACACTGATCGTCTTGGTGCTGAAGCGTTTTTTTCCGGTATTGAGCCCCTATGACGGAACTCAATATCAGAAAAAGAAAACGCTAGTGTGAAAGTAGCCTAACTGCGGTAAAGTGATCTGTACAGACCAAGAAGTGTCACCTATTAGGATTAGTGGCCAGTGCAAAAACTGCAGGATTTATGGTTGTCGTTTATAGTATAGATATAGTATAGATATTGACATGGAAAATTAAAGATAATAGAAATCAAAACTTCTTTAAAATGTGTTGAATATAAAGACATGATTTAAACAATAGGTCATTTTCTGATGACACATTCCCTTTAAATACATTTCCCTTCTCATCCATGAAATTGTTGAGAAGTTATACACCTCTAGCAGATGTTTAATATGGACCATTAGCAAAAAGTAGTTAGTTTTACATAGACTGATATTTTTGTTACCTGAATGCGTAAATATGTTAAAGAGTACTGTTTCCAAATGAAAGGTAAGGAATCTTTAATCTCTCTTAATGAACTCCCTAGTGCCATAATATTAAGACTCTCTGATTTTTCAGTATTAATTTTAAAATTAGAAAACATCTTAAACATGGTAAACATCTCATTGACAGAGAAAGGGCAGACTGCGGGTTGGAAATCAGAAGTCATTGGCAAAGGCAGTAGTATGGTGGGTGGTATCTCTATCTTAAAGGGGTATTCCCATCATAGAACATTGTCTGATAGGTGCGGGTACCCCGCTGGGACCCATACCTATATCGAGAACGGAGCAGGGAGCACTGTGCCTAGAGGACCCCAGGTTTCCCGGGGTCTGGCCACCACCAGGCGCAGCTCCCCGCTGCTCCCATAGAAATGAATGGGCGCGCACCGTGCATGCGCTCCCACCGCTCCCATTCATTTCTATGGAGCCGACGGAAATAGCCGAGCCAGTGCTCGGCTATTTTCAGCGGCCCCAGAGAAATAAATGGAGGGCTGATGCGCATGCTCAACTTTCCCTTCTCCGTTCTCAATATAGGTGCGGGAGGTGTGGGACCCGCAACTATCAGACAATATCGCTAGGATATGCCCCCATTGTCTATGATGGGACAACCCCTTTAGATCCCTGCATACCTCAATATTGTCTAACAAGTTGGACAAGTGTCACCAGAAAAAGGCCAAATAGCAAGGGAGACAGTAGACAGCTTTGCTTCCTGCCATTAGAGATGGGAAATGCTCTTGACAGGCTGCCATTGATCTTATGTTTCGTCGAACGAAAAGAGTACATAGAGAGAATTGTCTTAGTAAAGAACATGGATAGCTCAAATTTGCGTAAAGAACGCATAACATATTTATAGGTATCTATGCCAAGAAAGGTTAGCGGGAGATCACAATTTTGCGCTTAGCAGATTGTATTGCCTAGTACTGTTTTCTTTACCATCTCTGGCTGTTCCCCAGACAGTAAGAAGAAGAAGACTAAACCAAGAGGCTAATATTTTCACTCACAGTTTTCGGTGTTTAAGAGCGATATCGTTTTATAGATTCCACATAGTTAAGGGTTTTTCCCCTCCAACATAGACAAAGAACAACACATATTGTGTTGTCTAAATGGGGGAGTGAAATATGACCTAGCTTCTTATAATAATTAATCGGGAACCCATCAGGGCATCGTTTGCTAGGCTAGGCAATCAAAGAGAATCTAATAAGGATTGAAGGCACTCTATTCTGGTCACCGTCTCCTCTGCAGTTTATTGTTGGCGTATATTATACAGAGAAGTATGAAAGGCATCTCCTATTTGTGACGTGTCTGAAACTATAGCACCCTCCTTATTCTTTATCTTACAGATGGAAGTCATCTGTCTGGCTTTTTTTCAAAAGTAAAGACATTAATTTTCCCCCTCTGTCTCCATGAGGATAAAATGATAATGAATTCACATGTAAGACCTGGTTGTTTTAACATTAAGCAGGTCTTTAAACTTATGTCGCAGAGCTTTAGGATTGTCTAATAAAGTGACTGTCCAGACCTTTTATAGATTCTCTCCACTGTGCACATCTGAGCCAAAAGGGAGGCAAGCTCCTTTTCTCTTAGTTGATTATGCCTAGATCCAAAAGTGATTAAAAAAAAATCTCTTGCTACTGCCTTCTGAGTCTCCCACAGAACTACAGGAGAAGGAGGAGGGTCACCTCTCATATTAGTCTCAAAGAACTCAACAAGCCATCTCGTCAGCTCGTCCTCATGCTAGTCTGCACACAGAAGAGTCTCATTAAGGTTTCTCATCCCGGCGTGATCTGAGATAGTAGTAGCAGAGATTGAAGCATTTACAATATAGTCGAGACATGAGGAATGAATAAATATACAATCCAAACACTGGAAAATTGATTGAGGAGCAGAATAGAAAAAATAATCCTTTTCTGAGGGGGGTTATAAACTCTACATGCATCAATGAGTTACAATTTGCCTATTGTGAGTTTTATCTTTCTAAGGGTGCTGTCACGAGTAGGCTTGCGTCTGGAATCAGACGTTCTGCGCGGCTTTCTAAGTGACATATCTGACAGGCTATTCCCTTTGTTTGGGTGCTGTTCACCACACCCCTTCCCCTCAGCTGTTGCCGCTTGGCAATTAGCTTTCGCCTATTTACCCCTTCCTCTCCCAGTATCCCTTGCGGTTTATATCTTCTTCCTACCTGGTTGAGAGTGGTGTGGATCTCGGCTGAGATCCAGTTGCTGAGCTTCTGCTTAAGTTAAGTTTCTTCTGTTCCTTTTGTTGTTTTCCTTTTGGAGTCTCCTGTTCCTCCTTACGCTTGGAGGAACGGGTTTACTCTCTTGTGTCACTAGACTGCAGGGCTTCCTAGGGTGCATTTAGATTAGGTTCCTGTGTATGAACTTTCCTACAACCCAGGATTGTTCATACTTGTAGTCAGCTAGGGCCTAGTCCCAGGGTCCCCTGCAGGAGGTGACCGGTTCCCTGGTTTTGTCTGTTCCCATCCCTCATACGCTCGGTGTGGCTTTTCCCCCCACACCAGAGCGTGACAGGTGCATTCACACGACCGTGATTTTGCTCCGCGTCCTTTATATGTCATTCGTGTCATGTCCGTTCCTTTTCTTTTAGAACATGTCCTATTCTTGGCCGCAAATTTCGGTCCGCGGCCCCATTCAAGTCAATGGGTCCGCAAAAAATACGGATAGCACACGGAATGCATCCGCGTGTCATCTGTTTTTTGTGGATGCCTTGCCTGAAAATGTAAATAGAAACTACTTCTTGGTCGCATGGTGCAGCAACCCAGGTCCAGGAAAAACGGAGAGGAGGAGAACAAACGGCTCAGTGATGTCTTTCATCAACTTGGAGAACCTAATAGTTTTGGTTCAAGAGCGGCCCCAATTATGGGACACCCGCTCTGATCTTTACCATGATCGCATCAAGAAAGATGCGGCATGGGAAGAAATTACAAGGCTGCTGAATCCAGAGTCATGGGAGAAAGCAAGCAAGGCCCTGAGCAAGAGCATGGGTATGTGTAGCTCCTATATAAAGTATGTGCCCCTCCTCCAGTGCACCCTAAAGTATGTGCCCCCCTGCAGTGCATCCTAAATTATGTGCCCCCCCACTCGCTCTGCACCCTAAAGTATGTGACAACCCCTGCAGTGCATCCTAAATTATGTGACCCCCCTGCTCTGCACCCTAAAGTATGTGACAACTCCTGCAGTGCCTGCTAAAGTATGCGACAAGCTCTGCTCTGCACTCTAAAGTATGCGACAAGCCCTGCAGTGCCTGCTAAAGTATGCGACAACCCCTGAAGTGCCTGCTAGAGTATGCGACAACCCCTGCAGTACCTGCTAAAGTATGCGACAACACCTGCAGTGCCTGCTAAAGTATGCGACAAGCCCTACTCTGCACCCTAAAGTATGTGACAAGCCATGCAGTGCCTGCTAAAGTATGTGACAAGCCCTGCAGTGCCTGCTAAAGTATGCGACAAGCCTTGCAGAGCCCGCTAAAGTATGCTACAAGCCCTGCTCTGCACCCTAAAGTATGCGACAAGCCCTGCAGTGCCTGCTAAAGTATGCGACAAGCCCTTCTCTGAACCCTAAAGTATGCGACAAGCCCTGCAGTGCCTGCTAAAGTATGTCACAACCCCTGCAGTGCCTGCTAACGTATGCAACAACCCCTGCAGTTTCCTGCTAAAGTATGCGACAACCCCTGCAGTGCCTGCTAAAGTATGCGACAAGCCCTGCAGTGCCTGCTAAAGTATGCAACAAGCCCTTCTCTGCACCCTATAGTATGTGACAAGCCCTGCTCTGCACCCTAAAGTATGCGACAAGCCCTGCAGAGCCTGCTAAAGTATGCGACAAGCCCTGCTCTGCAGCCCTAAAGTATGTGACAACCCCTGCAGTGCCTGCTAGCGTATGCTACAAGCCCTGCAGTGCCTGCTAAAGTATGCGACAACCCCTGCAGAGCCTGCTAAAGTATGCGACAAGCCCTGTAGTGCCTGCTAAAGTATGCGACAAGCCCTGCAGTGCCTGCTAAAGTATGCGACAAGCCCTTCTCTGCACCCTAAAGTATGTGACAAGCCCTGCTCTGCACCCTAAAGTATGTGACAAGCCCTGCAGAGCCTGCTAAAGTATGCGACAAGCCCTGTTCTGCAGCCTAAAGTATGTGACAAGCCCTGCAGTGTCTGCTAAAGTATGCGACAAGCCCTGCAGTGCCTGCTAAAGTATGCGACAAGCCCTTCTCTGCACCCTAAAGTATGTGACAAGCCCTGCTCTGCACCCTAAAGTATGCGACAAGCCCTGCAGTGCCTGCTAAAGTATGCAACAAGCCCTGCTCTGCACCCTAAAGTATGCGACAACCTCTGCTCTGCACCCTAAAGTATGCGACAACCCCTGCTCTGCACCCTAAAGTATGTGACCCATGTTCACCAACAAGTATGTTATGTAGTTATCATTAAAAACTATATTTTTTGAAAAATATATTTTTGGTTTTAGTGAAGAGTGTGAAGACAAGGTGGAATAGCACCAAGGATCAATTCCGACGGGAATTGAACGATACCGCGCTAGTGGTGATGCTCGTGGGAAGAACAGACCATATTTATATACCCAGCAGCTCAGATTTTTAAAGGACGCAATGGAATTGCGGCCGTAAGTATATATTTATTTATTTATTCATTTTTTATATTTTTTTTACATGTCGTACATTATATGGTGCATAGCATCATAGATGACTATGACATGTCTCCCAAGTGTCCCTCTTTTGGAGGGACAATCCCTTTTTTTGAGGCAAGTCCCTCTGTCCCTCATTGATCCTTAATAAATGTACCACTTTTTGACCAGGAGAATCAATGCATAAATGTGTATTACTAAATCATCAAAATTGCTCCGTCCTAAATAGAGATGAGCGAGTAGTGTTCGATCGAGCTGGTATTCGATCGAATACTACGCTATTCGGCGTACTCGATTTCGTTCGAGTATAACGGCGATGGCGCACTTAGAATTCGTTTCCCCTCCCACCTTCCCTGGCGCTCTTTTTCCACCAATCACCATGCAGGGGGGGTATGACAGGCATGCTGAGCACGCTGGCAGCGCGAAAACGGCGTCTACATGGATTGGCTGGAAAACCATGTGACCTCGAATATTAAAAACTCAGCTCTTCCTGCTCGTACGCATATGCTGCCGTGAACTTAGTCAGGGACAGAGGCTGGAGAAGGGAGAGACAGGTTTTAGCTGTTGGACAGGCAGGAGCGTGATTAAAAGCCCTTATCAGGGCTACTATAGTGCAGTACAGTGATAGCTTTACTACAATATAGACTTTACAGAGAACGGCTGCTGTATTCAGGGATAGCTGCTGGAGTAGGGACACAGAGAGGCATTAGTGGTGTATTAGGTGCTCTGCTACATACCAAACTATATTTGGCACTACTGCTGTGTACCTTGAACTATAAAATATATAGGCCTTATAATTGGCAACTGTACTGTGCGTTCTCTTGCAAACTAATTTAAATACCTGGTGTTAATACACACCGTCTGAACAGTTAGTACACGGCTGTGTACCTTGAACTATAAAATATATAGGCCTTATAATTGGCAACTGTACTGTGCGTTCTCTTGCAAACTAATTAAATACCTGGTGTTAAATACCCACCGTCTGAACAGTTAGTACACGGCTGTGTACCTTGAAACTATAAAATATATAGGCCTTATAATTGCAACTGTACTGTGCGTTCTCTTGCAAAATAATTGTAAATAACCTGTTGTTAATACCCACCGTCTTGAACAGTTAGTACACGGCTGTGTACCTTGAACTATAAAATTATAGGCCTTATAATTGGCCAACTACCGTATTTTTCGCCCTATAAGACGCACTTTTTTTCCCCAAAAGTAGGGGGAAAAATGCTGTGCGTCTTATAGGGCGAATACAAGTGAGCGCTTCCATAAGGAAGCGCTCACTTGTACGTAGGGACCCCCATCAGGACCTCAGATCAGCCCACCCAGCCACTTGTAAAGACCATACTTACCGTACCTGTTCTGTTCTGCGCTGCCCGCTGCCGTCCCGGTCCCACGCTCCGCGCTCTTCTCTCTTCCCTGCCGGCACGCACTATGCACCTGACGCTGCGGCGGCAGCGTCAGGTCATAGTGCATACCGGCAGGGAAGAGAGAAGAGCGCGGAGCGTGGGACCGGACGGCAGCGGCAGCGCAGAACAGGTACAGTAAGTATGGTCTTTACAAGTGGTTGGGTGGGCTGATCTGAGGTCTGATAGGGGCAACAAGACGCTAATCTGAGGTCTGATGGGGGCACATTCTGCTGATGTGAGGTCTGATGGGGCACATTCTGCTCATGTGAGGTCTGATGGGGGCACATTCTGCTCATGTGAGGTCTTATGGGGGCACATTCTGCTGATGTGAGGTCTTATGGGGGCACATTCTGCTGATGTGAGGTCTTATGGGGGCACATTCTGCTGATGTGAGGTCTTATGGGGGCACATTCTGCTGATTTGAGGTATGATGGGGGCACATTCTGCTGATCTGAGGTCTGATGGGGGCACATTCTGCTGATGTGAGGTCTGATGGGGGCACATTCTGCTGATTTGAGGTATGATGGGGGGCACATTCTGCTGATTGAGGTATGATGGGGGCACATTCTGCTGATCTGAGGTCTGATGGGGGCACATTCTGCTGATCTGAGGTCTGATGGGGGCACATTCTGCGATCTGAGGTCTGGGGGCACATTCTGCTGATCTGAGGTCTGATGGGGGCACAGTGAGATGGTATGGGGCACAGGGGGCTGATATGGGGGTCTGATGTGATGTCCTTAAATTTATGGGCAGTCTGATAAGAGGATCTGATGAAAAATATTTTTTTCTTATTTTCCTACACTAAAACCTAGGTGCGTCTTATGGGCCGGTGCGTCTTATAGGGCGAAAAATACGGTATACTGTGCGTTCTCTTGCAAACTAATTTAAATACCTGGTGTTAATACCCACCGTCTGAACAGTTAGTACACGGCTGTGTACCTTGAACTATAAAATATATAGGCCTTATAATTGGCAACTGTACTGTGCGTTCTCTTGCAAACTAATTTAAATACCTGTTGTTAATACCCACCGTCTGAACAGTTAGTACACGGCTGTGTACCTTGAACTATAAAATATATAGGCCTTATAATTGCAACTGTACTGTGCGTTCTCTTGCAAAACTAATTTAAATACCTGGTGTTAATAACCACCGTCTGAACAGTCTAGTACACGGCTGCTGGTAACCTTGAACTATAAAATATATAGGCCTTATAAATTGGCAACCTGTAAGCTGTGGCGTTCTCTTGCAAACTAATTTAAATACCTGTTGTTAATTACCACCGTCTGAACAGTTAGTACACGGCTGTGTACCTTGAACTATAAATATATAGGCCTTATAATTGGCAAACTGTACTGTGCGTTCTCTTTGGCAAAATAATTTAAAATACCTGTTGTTAATACCACCGTCTTGAACAGTTAGTACACGGCTGTGTACCTTGAACTATAAAATATATAGGCCTATATAATTGGCAACTGTACTGTGTGTTCTCTTGCAAACTAATTTAAATACCTGGTGTTAATACCCACCGTCTGAACAGTTAGTACACGGCTGTGTACCTTGAACTATAAAATATATGAGGCCTTATAATTGGCACTGTACTGTGCGTTCTCTTGCAAACTAATTTAAATACCTGGTGTTAATACCACCGTCTGAACAGTTAGTACACGGCTGTGTACCTTGAACTATAAAATATATAGGCCTTATAATTTGCAACTGTACTGTGCGTTCTCTTGCAAACTAATTTAAATACCTGGTGTTAATACCCACGTCTGAACAGTTAGTAACATCGGCTTGTACCTTGAACTATAAAATATATAGGCCTTATAATTGGCAACTGTACTGTGCGTCTCTTGCAAACTAATTTAAATACCTGGGGTTAATACCCACCGTCTGAACAGTTAGTACACGGCTGTGTACTTGAACTATAAAATATATTAGGCCTTATAATTGCAACTGTACTGTGCCGTTCTCTTGCAAACTAATTTAAATACCTGTGTTAATACACACCGTCTGAACAGTTAGTTACACGGCTGTGTACGCCCTTGAACTATAAAATATATAGGCCTTAAATAATTGGCAACTGTAGCTGTGCGTTCTCTTGCAACTAATTTTAAATACCTGTGTTAATAACGCACCGTCTGAAAACAGTTAGTACACAGGCTGTGGTACCTTGAACTATAAATATATAGGCCTTATTAATTGGCAACTGTACTGTGCGTTCTCTTGCAAACTAATTGTATTACTGGTGTTAATACACACCGTCTG